>JARQOD010000764.1:0-82538 GCA_033576555.1 Oophaga sylvatica | reverse complement strand
TGTTGTGTGAATGTGTTTGAGATGAGTTCTGAGCAGAGGCTCCCTCTGGTGGTTGCAGGCGTGCTGGTCTGTCCAGTGAAGATTGTGAGGACTGGGAATCAGGTGTTACTGATTGGTCTTATATAAGGAGTCACCTTCCCATTAGGGTTGCCGGTGATCAATTGTTCTGGTCTGGATCCTTTATTCGTGTTTCCCTTGTAGCCTGCTGTGTCGTGTCTGCATCTCCTGCTATCAGATAAGACATTTTCTTCTTTTGTGTTTGTGCTGTATTTTTGCATTTTGTCCTGCACTTCTGTGGGGGCCTTCGGGGTCCCCTCCGGGGGCTTCTGCCCTCTCAGTTTTGTTCAGCCACTGATGTTTGTACTTTTGCTTTTTCCAGTTTTTTCAGTGGCTGCTGTTTTGATTTTGTTACACCAGAGAGCTAATTTAGGTGGTAGAGGTCGTGTGATCTCAGGTGTTTTTGAAATTAGTAGAGTTGGTGCCTTTCAGGGTTTTCTGGGATTGCAGTAAGTACCCTTCCTATCCTTTTCTATTTAGTTAGTTTGGGCCCCAGCGTTTGCTCATACTATTTTCTTTCCGTGTCAGTATTTCATCTTGTCTAACCGCCATTACATGTTTGGGGCTTTCTATGTTCTTTGGGTTCTGCTCCGGGCAGATAGCTTTCCTATTTCTATCTTTAGGTGTAGTTAGTTTCTCAGGCTGTGACGAGGCGTCTAGGACCAACGTAGGAACGCTCCACGGCTGCCTCTAGTTGTGGTGGTTAGTCAGGGTACTGCAATCTCATAGTTTCCAACTGCTCTGGTGTATTGCCTTTTTTACCTACACTCCTCAGCTACCGAAACATAACAGTATCACCGGCCTAAAAATTGAAAATTGTATGGTACTCACAGAAGGGAAAAAATATTGTGAAAGAAAAAAGGTTGTCAGAGTTGTCAGAGATATTTTTCTGTTTGTTGCATTTTTTTTTTTTTTCCCTCTGTATCTCTGGGTGCTGGGGAGGATCTTTTCTCTCAATGGAGTTTGCACAGTTGTCTGGCCGTGTGGATCAGCTTGCCACTGAGGTTCGGAGTATTGCTATCTATCTTGCTGGGTTGCCTGTTGTGGAACCTAGGATTCCCATGCCAGATTTGTTTTTAGGGGATCGAGCTAAGTTTCAGAATTTCAAAAATAATTGTAAATTGTTTTTTGCCTTAAAACCTAAGTCCTCAGGGAACGCAGCGCAGCAGGTTCAAATTATCATCTCTCTCCTGCGCGGCGATCCTCAGGATTGGGCTTTTTCCCTGATACCTGGGGATCCTGTTTTGAGTGATGTTGATGCGTTTTTTCAGGCCTTTGGGGTTATTGTACGATGAGCCTAATGTCACTGATCAAGCTGAAAAAGCCTTGTTGGCATTAAATCAGGGCTTGATGACGCTGAGTTATACTGTCAGAGATTCCGTAGTGGGCAGTCCTGACCAAATGGAATGACGACGCTTTGGCAGCCCTTTTCCGGAAGGGTCTGTCTGATAATGTAAAGGATGTTATGGTGGGATTCCCTGTCCCCTCTGGTCTCAATGATTCTATGTCATTAGCGATTCAAATTGACAGACGTTTGCGTGAGCGGAGAAGTATGCGTGGAATGGTGTTGCCTTGTGAACCAGCTTCTGAACCCATGCAGTGTGATAGAGTGGTGTCTGGGGCACAGCGTCATGAGTTTCGAAAGCGCAATGGGTTATGTTTCTACTGTGGTGATGCCTCTCATGCTATTTCAGTCTGCCCTAAGCGGGGAAGACGTTTTGCACGCTCAGTTGTCTTGGGTAGTGTTCAGACTAAGTTTTTATTAACTGTCACTCTGATATGCTCTCTGTCCTCATTTTCTGCTCAGGCTTTCGTTGATTCTGGAGCAGCTATTAACCTGATGGATTATGATTTTGCTAAACGTTGTGGATTTCCCTTGATACCCCTACAGAAGTCTATTCCCCTACTGGGGATCGATTCTACCCCTTTGGCTGAGAATAAACCCCAGTTCTCTACTCAGGTGATAATGAGGGTTGAACCTGATCACCAGGAGTGCTGCAAATTTTTGGTTCTGTATAATCTGCATGACATTATCGTGCTGGGTTTTCCTTGGTTACAGTCTCATAATCCTGTTTTGGATTGGAAATCTGTGTCTGTAACCAGTTGGGCTGCCAATGTGTTAATACCAACACTCCTGTTTTTTCTGCCTCCCCCCAGGCTCAGGATGTTCCTGACTTTTTGATTGATTTTTCTGATGTGTTTAGCGAAAGTAAATCTGCATCTTTGCCTCCCCATAGGAGCTATGACTGCGCTATTGAATTAGTGCCGGGTAGTAAATTCCCTAAAGGTCGCCTTTTTAACTTGTCTGTACCTGAACATGACGCTATGCGGTCTTATATCAAGGAATCATTGGAGAAGGGTCATATCAGACCATCCTCTTCACCCTTAGGTGCCGGTTTTTTCTTTGTGGCCAAAAAGGATGGTTCATTAAGGCCGTGTATTGATTATCGTCTCTTGAACAATATTACTGTGAAATATCAATACCCGTTACCCTTGATTTCTGACCTGTTTTCCAGGGTGAAAAACGCTACTTGGTTTACCAAGCTTGACCTCAGGGGGCGTATAACCTTATTCGCATTAAGCACGGGGATGAATGGAAGACGGCATTCAATACCCCTGAAGGGCATTTTGAGTACCTGGTGATGCCCTTTGGGCTCACTAATGCTCCTTCTGTCTTCCAGTCCTTCATGAATGACATTTTCAGGGATTTTGTGGACAAATTTCTGATTGTTTATTTGGATGATATCTTGATTTTTTCTAATGACGGGGACTCTCATGTGAAACAGGTTCGAACTGTATTCCAGATTTTGAGAGAGAATGCTCTGTATGTGAAGGGATCAAAGTGTCTTTTTGGCGTACAGAGGATCTCATTTCTGGGATTCATTTTGTCCCCATCTGTTATTGAAATGGACCCGGTCAAGGTTCAGGCCATCTGTGATTGGGTCCAACCTACTTCATTAAAGGCTCTTCAGAGATTTTTGGGTTTTGCCAATTTTTATCGTAAATTTATTGGTAATTTCTCGGTTATTGTTAAACCATTAACTGATTTGACCAGAAAGGGTTCTGATGTGGTGAATTGGCCTCCTGAGGCAGTCTCTGCATTTCAGGAACTTAAGCAGAGATTCACTTCTGCTCCTGTTCTACGGCAGCCTGATGTTTCTCTGCCATTTCAGGTGGAGGTTGATGCCTCTGAAATTGGGGCAGGTGCCGTTTTGTCCAAAAAGATCCAGAGACCTCTAAAAGTAACCCTTGTGCCTTTTTCTCTCGAAAATTTTCTCCTACTGAACGTAATTATGACGTGGGTAATCGGGAGTTATTGGCCATGAAGTGGGCTTTTGAAGAGTGGAGACATTGGCTGGAGGGAGCCAAACATCATGTGGTGGTCCTTACGGACCATAAGAATCTGGTCTATCTGGAATCTGCCAAGCGACTCAATCCTAGACAGGCCAGGTGGGCCTTGTTTTTCACACGTTTTAATTTTGTGGTTTCCTTTCTTCCTGGCACTAAGAATGTTAAGGCGGATGCCCTCTCGAGGAGTTTCCTTGCGGACTCTCCTGAGTTATCTGATCCTTCTGTTATTTTGAAAGAGGGTGTAGTTCTTTCCGCCATCTCGCCCAATTTGAGACTTGCTCTGGAGGGGTGTCAGGAGGATAGGTCCGAGCGCTGCCCTGTTGGAAAATTGTTTGTCCCGGACCAGTGGAAAAAGAGTGTGATGTCTGAGATTCATTGTTCCGCATTGGCTTGGCATCCCGGAATTTTTGGTACCAGAGACTTGGTTAGTCGGTCCTTTTGGTGGCCTACCTTGTCTCGTGATGTCAGGGAATTTGTGCAGTCCTGCGGGACTTGCTCTCGCTCCAAGCCTTGCTCTCGCTCTAGTGGTTTGTTGATGCCATTGCCTGTGCCCAAGAGACCATGGACCCATATCTCTAAGGATTTCATTTCCGATCTTCCTGTTTCTCAGAGAATGACCACCATCTGGGTAATTTGTGATAGGTTTTCCAAAATGATACATCTTGTGCCATTACCTAAGTTGCCTTCCTCCTCTGAATTGGTGCCTTTGTTCCTTCAGCACGTGGTTCGTTTACATTCCTGAGAACATTGTGTCTGACAGAGGAGTCCAGTTTGTTTCCAGATTTTGGAGGACTTTTTGTTCTAAACTGGGTGTTCAATTGTCTTTCTCCTCGGCATTTCATCCTCAGACCAATGGTCAAACTGAGAGAACAAACCAGACATTGGAGACTTATCTAAGATGCTTTGTGTCTGCTGATCAGGATGACTGGGTCTCTTTTTTGCCTTTGGCTGAGTTTGCTCTTAATAATAGGGCTAGCTCTGCCACTTTGATGTCTCCATTTTTTTGTAATTCTGGGTTTCACCCTCGATTTTCTTCAGGACAGACGGAGGCTTCTGTCTGTCCAGGAGTTGACTCTGTTGTGGAGCGTATGCAACAGATTTGGGACCAGGTAGTGGAGAGGTTGTCCCTCTCTCAGGAGAGGGCCCAGTGGTTTGCTAACCGGCATAGGACTGATGGTCCTCGGTTTGAAGTGGGGGACTTGGTCTGGTTGTCCTCAAAGAATATTCCTATGAGAGTAGCATCTCCTAAATTTAAGCCTAGGTTCATTGGACCTTATAAGATCATGGAGATTATTAATCCTGTTTCTTTTCGTTTGCTTCTTCCAGGGACATTTAAGATCCATAACGTGTTCCACAAGTCCTTGTTGAAGAGGTTTGTTGAGCCAGTGGTTCCTGCTGCTGTGCCTCCTGACCCTGTTTTGGTTGAGGGCAATCTGGAGTATGTGGTTGAGAAAATATTAGATTCTCGTTTTTCTAGACGGAAACTCCACTATTTGGTTAAATGGAGAGGTTATGGTCAGGAAGACAATTCTTGGGTGTTTGCTTCGGACATCCATGCTAGGAGACTTATCCGTGCGTATCATAGAACTCATCCTGACCGACCTGGTTGCTCAAGTGAGGGTTCGGTGACCCCTCCTCAAGGGGGGGGGTACTGTTGTGAATGGGTTTGAGATGAGTTCTGAGCAGAGGCTCCCTCTGGTGGTTGCAGGCGGTGCTGGTCTGTCCAGTGAAGATTGTGAGGACTGGGAATCAGGTGTTACTGATTGGTCTTATATAAGGGAGTCACCTTCCCATCAGTGTTGCCGGTGATCAATTGTTCTGGTCTGGATCCTTTATTCCTGTTTCCCTTGTAGCCTGCTGTGTCGTGTCTGCATCTCCTGCTATCAGATAAGACATTTTCTTCTTTTGTGTTTGTGCTGTATTTTTGCATTTTGTCCTGCACTTCTGTGGGGGCCTTCGGGGTCCCCTCCGGGGGCTTCTGCCCTCTCAGTTTTGTTCAGCCACTGATGTTTGTACTTTTGCTTTTTCCAGTTTTTTCAGTGGCTGCTGTTTTGATTTTGTTACACCAGAGAGCTAATTTAGGTGGTAGAGGTCGTGTGATCTCAGGTGTTTTTGAAATTAGTAGAGTTGGTGCCTTTCAGGGTTTTCTGGGATTGCAGTAAGTACCCTTCCTATCCTTTTCTATTTAGTTAGTTTGGGCCCCAGCGTTTGCTCATACTATTTTCTTTCTGTGTCAGTATTTCATCTTGTCTAACCGCCATTACATGTTTGGGGGCTTTCTATGTTCTTTGGGGTTCTGCTCCGGGGCAGATAGCTTTCCTATTTCTATCTTTAGGTGTAGTTAGTTTCTCAGGCTGTGACGAGGCGTCTAGGACCAACGTAGGAACGCTCCACGGCTGCCTCTAGTTGTGGTGGTTAGTCAGGGTACTGCAATCTCATAGTTTCCAACTGCTCTGGTGTATTGCCTTTTTTACCTGCACTCCTCAGCTACCGAAACATAACACCTGTGCGGCCTGCCCTTCTCTGCCTTTCAAATCTCGCGGGGTAGGAAGTGAAGCCGCTCCTTCACATGCAAGTCTGCGCCACTTTACTTCCATCCCCGCAAGATTTGAAAGGCAGAGAAGGGCAGGCCAGATGGGTGAAAGAGAAGGAGCAGCTTCACTTCCATCCTCCGGATTCTTGAGAGGCAGAGAAGGGCGGGCCGGATGGGTGAATGAAGAAGGTAATAGGATACAAGGGCGGGCTTAATTCACTTACTCCTTCCCGGTGAGGCACTTCGTCATCGGGACTGCTCCCTGCAACATATGCGGCGACCATAGAGCTCTGTAAACGCCATATAAGACGACACCTGGCTTATAAGAAGACCCCCGACTTTTGAGAAGATCTTCAGGGGTTAAAAAGTCATCTTATACCCTGGAAAATACGGTATATATACAGCTCTGGCAAAAATTAAGAGACCACTGCAAAATGTTTAGTTTGTCTATTTTTCCCTTTGTAGGTATATTTTTGAGTAAAATGTAAATTGTTTTTTTATTTTATAAACTGCTGACAACATGTCTCTGAATTTTCCAATGAATAGTCAATTCAAGAAAACGCAGGCTGTGCTTTTCCTGAAGTGTTTTTGTTTGAGTTTTTTGCTTCATCACTTACGCAGCATCTCTGCCACCAGGGTCTTTTTCTTGTGCATTAGACTTTAAATAGCAATCAGTTTCCAAACAGAAGTCGCCCAAATAATGAGCATGCTACTTCTTTTAATACCTTCACTCCGAAGCCTGTTTTCACCTTCATGACCACACCAACTTTTACAATTCTGACCATTGTCATTTAATGAAGTTCTAACTCTGGAACGCTTCCATGGACCCCACTGATTCTGAGAATGTTTTCTCATGACATATTGTACTTCATGATAGTGGTAAAATTTATTTGATATGACTTGCGTTTATTTGTGAAAAAAAATACATTTGGCGAAAATTTTGACAATTTTGCAATTTTCAATCTTTGAATTTTTATGCCCTTATATCATAGTCATATCACACTAAATAGTTAATAAATAACATTTCCCACATGTCTACTTTACATCAGCACAATTTTTGAAACATATTTTTTTTGTTAGGAAGTTATAAGGGTTAAAAGTTGACCAGTGATTTCTCATTTTTACAACAAAATTTGCTAACCATTTTTTTTAGGGACTACTTCACATTTGAAGTGACTTTCAGGGATCTATATGACAGAAAATATCCAAAAGAGACACCATTCTAAAAACTGCACCCCTCAAGGTGCTCAAAACCATATTCAAGAAGTTTATTAACCCTTCAGGTGCTTCACAGGAATTTTTGGAATGTGAAAGGAAAACATAAACATTTACTTTTCTTTCACAAAAATTTTCCTTTAGATCTAATTTTTTTTTTACTTTCGCAAGGGTAACAGGAGAAAATGGACCATACATTTTGTTGTACAATGAGCATGCCGATACCCCATATGTGGGGGAAATTTACTGTTTGGGCACATGGCAGGGCTTGGAAGGGAAGGAGCGCCATTGAAATTTTTGAATGAATATATGCTGGAATAATTAGCGGTTGCCAGTCACGTTTGGAGAGCCCCTGATGTGAATAAACAGTGGAAACTCCCAACAAGTGACACCATTTTGGAAACTGGACCCCTTAGGCTGGTGTCACAC
The DNA here is from genome assembly GCA_033576555.1 of Oophaga sylvatica. Taxonomy (NCBI): domain Eukaryota; kingdom Metazoa; phylum Chordata; class Amphibia; order Anura; family Dendrobatidae; genus Oophaga; species Oophaga sylvatica. The sequence continues at coordinate 74,953 of JARQOD010000764.1, read as the reverse complement.
TTGTGTGAGTGATGCGAGAAACTCGCGCGAGTCTCTCTCATCAACACCCGGCACTGCCACCAGCGCTCAGACTGGAGCGTGCGGCTGCATGTATTTCTAATGCAGCCGCACACTCCGGTCCGAGTGCAGGCGGCAGTGCCAGGTGTTGATGTGAGAGACTCGGGCAGAGTTTCTCGCATCACACACGCAAGTGTGACTCCGGCCTTAGGAATCTTATCTAGATGTGTATTGAGGACCTTGAACCCACAGGTACCTCACAGAAGATTATAACGTAGAGTCGTGGAAATAAAAAAAAATCACATTTTTCTCAAATAAATCTTTGTTAGCTTCACATTTTTCATTTTCATAAGGGTAACAGGAGAAATTGCTCCATACGATTTGTTGTGCAATTTCTCCTGAGTACGTCGAAGCCTCATATGTGGGGGAATACTACTGTTTGAGAGTACAGCAGGGCTTGGAAGGAAAGGAGTGCCATTTAACTTTTTGAATGTAAAATATGCTGCTGATGTGCCTAAACAGTGGAAACTCCCAACAAGTTACACCATTTTGGAAACTAGACACCTTAGGCCGGTGTCACACTTGCGTGTGTGATGCGAGAAGCTCACGTGAGTCTCTCACATCAACACCCGGCACTGCCGCCGACACTTGGACCGGAGTGTGTGGCTGCATGTATTTCTAATGCCACCAATTTGGAAACTAGATCCCTTTGGGACCTTATCTAGATGTGTATTGAGCACCTTAAAGGTGCTTCACAGAAGTTTATAATGTTAAGCCGTGAAAATAAAAAAATCAGTTTTCCCACAAAAATATTTTTTAGCTACCAATTTTGTATTTTTAACAAGGGCAAAAAGAAAAAATGGACCCCCAAGTTTTTTTTTGCAATTTCTCCTGAGTTCACTGATACCCCATATGTGGTCAAAAACTACTTTTGAGGCACAGTGTAAAGCTCTGAAGGGAAGTAGTGCCATATTAGGCTGGTTTCACACATCCGTTTTTCCCCTTGCGGCTCCCCCGGCATTTTTTAGCAGCGCCGCATCACAAAACCGTATGCGCCGCATGCGGTTTTTTTTTCCATTGACTTGTATTAGCGCCGCATGGCGCCGCATGTCACTGCGGCGCGTCCGGTTGGTGCCGGATGCGGTGTCTGGTCACCGTACGGTGTCTGGAAAAAACGTTGCATGTAACGTTTTTTGTCTGCGGCAAAAAAGCCGCATGCGCCGGATGCGGCGCATGCGGTTCTTTTTTACAATGAAAGTCTATGGACGCCGCAATGCGCCGCATCGCGGCGTCCGCCGCATCCGGTAGCCGCATGCGGTTTGTTAATTGATATACCAGCCCACAGCAAACAGATACAAGGAAGTACCACCCCTCAGCAAACATATAAAAAAAACATTGGGTGGGACATCAGACACAGCCACAGAGAGCCACAGAGAGCCACAGAGAGCCACAGAGAGCCACAGAGAGCCACAGAGAGCCACAGAGAGCCACAGAGAGCCACCGACGCAGCCACCGACGCAGCCACCGACGCAGCCACCGACGCAGCCACCGGACTCGCAGCCAGGATCCGTAACATGGAACGCCAGGAAAACAGACGGTAAATATGAACCACCCACCCCCAAATTCAAAAATGTAAAATACATATGTCACCAATGTTGTGTGAGCTGATGTTTATTTTTTGTGGCCTGGTACATTATATATGTAATTTTTTTTCTGTGATGGGGATTGGTTCCCCAGGTATTTAATGAAATTAAATTGCCGATGATGGGGTGGGTCCCCGAGTTTAAAATGCATTTGTTTGGGAACTTTATTGTGTATTCACTGCTATTGTTGTGAATGTTGATAATGTAGATCTACTGGTACTGTTTTTTAGCAGTGATGTGCTTTGTCTCCCTGCGACAATCTGAAATATGGATGTATTTGTGTATCAAAATGTTTTTTTTTTTTTTTAAAAAGTATTAATTTTTTTGGCCAGTTATGTCGTTGTTTTTTATGCTACTATCGGAAATGTGCATGTGTTTACTATGGTAATGTTTCTCTCAATTTTTTTTTTTTGGCCAATGGTTTTTTGGCTTGTCATGGTTTTATCTACTCATGGTCTGTTCAATTGTTTAACTATGGTAATGTTTTTTTGTTTGCAATATTTTTTCTTTGTAGCCTGTCATGGTTTTATCTACTCATGGTCTGTTCAATTGTTTAACTATGGTAATGTTTTTTTGTTTGCAATATTTTTTCTTTGTAGCCTGTCATGGTTTTATCTACTCATGGTCTGTTCAATTGTTTAACTATGGTAATGTTTTTTTGTTTGCAATATTTTTTCTTTGTAGCCTGTCATGGTTTTATCTACTCATGGTCTGTTGAATTGTTTGACTATGCTAATGTTTTTTTGTTTGCAATCTTTGTTCTTTGTGGCTTATCACGGTTTTATCTACTCATGCTGCTATTATTTTCCTGTGTTTAGTATACAAATGTTGATGTACTTTTCTTTTTGTTGCAATGTTATTTTTTTGGCTGCCTCTGACCTTAGCTAATTAAATTTCCATGTTTTTATTATCATATATTTTTTTTTTTTTTTTTGGCCAGGGATACGGTTTACCCTGGTACTGTTGATGGCTATAAAAAATGATTGCATGTGGTCGGAATAATGTCGTTGTTTGAATGTTATATTTTAAAACAGGGACAATCAAAATATATCAACAAATTTTTTTTGGTCTGTTAATTTCACAGCAGAAGAATTGATGCTGGCGATGAAAGGGCGCAGGACATCCTGGATGCAAGGAGGCAAGCCAGCAGAAAGTAAATGTCATCCCCCATGTCCCTACAAATTTAATGTTTGTTTTTCTCTTTCAGCCAGGGACAAGGAATCCACATCTATTCACTGTCCCTTTTTGTGTCCTAACAGCAGAAGAATTCAACGAGCGGCGGCGGCGGCGGCTGAAGCGCAAGTTGAGCAGAGGGGAGGAGAGGAACTCCAAGCTAGGAGGCTAGCAAGCAGAAAGTAAGTATTACAGCACACATTTTGCTCTAATTTACATGTTTGTTTTTTGTGTTTCAGCCAGGGCAAAGGAATACCCATATATTCACTGTCCGTTTGTGTGTCCTTATTCAACAGCCGAAGACTTCACCGGGCGGCAGCGGCTGAAGCCCAAGTCGAGCAGAGGGGAGCAGAGGACCTCCAAGCTAGGAGGAGAGCAATGAGAAAGTAAGTATTACATCACACATTTTGCTATAAATGACATGTTTGTTTTTTATTTCAGCCATGGACAAGGATTCTCAAATTTACAGTACCTTTTTACTTTAACAGTAGAAGACGTCAACAAGAGGGGGAGGCGGCGGCTGGAGATAGACGAGAGGAGGATAGGCGGGCAAGGAGGGAAGCCAGAAGAAGGTAAACATTCCCCCCCCCCATTTCAATATACATGCTTGGTTTTCTTTCAGACAGGGCCAAGAAATATACAAATATATTGACTGTCCCTTTTTGTTTCTTCCACAGCAGAGAACATCAAACAGCTGCTGCAGCTGCAGCAATGGCGTTGTTGGCGGAGGAAGCAGCGGCTGAAGCGGCGGCGGCAGCACCACCGGCATCGCCATCTCCTCCCTCCCAGCCAGAGCCAGAGCCGCCACAGCAGGACACATCTTCTTCTGGGAGCCCTCCTACCCATCGTCAGGAATTGGCGGTAAAAATATGTATTTTTAATTTTTCTATCCACAATCCATCTGTGGGCTATATGTCTTGATTGTGTTATTTTAATAACAGGAATCTGAAGATGACGAGGAGCTCCCAGAGGAAGAAGGACGGGGTGGAGAGATACCCGGAGTGGGCTCACAATTCGTAAGTATCCTGCATCAATCTCATAAACACAACATCACAGTACACACAACACATAGAAAAACATTTAGTGCATACTTCACACAGCGGCCAACACCTGCCAATATCCTAATTTTTATTTTCATTTTTTTAGTCTCTCGCATCTGGGAGCCAACAGAGGGTTTCTCCCAGCGCCTCCCAGAGTCGTCGTGAGACTGTTGGCGGTTCTCAACGTGTAAGTATTTTTTGCCATGTTATATAATTTATGCTTTTTAAAAAAACGTGTTATCTACAAATGTTTTGTGCATTAATATTCCCATTGTAACATGTATAATTTTTACAAACTAAAACCATGTATCTGATATATTTTTTTTTTTTTCTTCATTGTTCATTTCACAGGCTTCACAGCGTGCTCCCGACTCGGACACAGAGGAGGGATTGGACGTGGAGTTGATGATCGACCTGGTCCGAGAAAGGGAGCCGCTGTGGAACATGGCGGACCGCCAGCATGCGGATCAAATAGTTACACGACGGCTCTGGACGGAAGTGGCAGCAGCAATGATGCACCGCTGGGAGGACCTCAATCCTAGGTCCCAGAATAAATACCGTAAGTATAGTTCATGTTGCTGACTGTAAAGGTGTTTTTAAAAAAATTCTGTCCTTGTGTAACCAACGCTTCATGTTTTCATGATTTCCTTTTGTGAAACACTATGGAAACAATGAAAACATTAACTCTGGGGGACACGAGGACTAAAGTGTGGTTGTTGTATAGTAACCAATGTGTGCTTTCTCGTTTCAGGGGAGAGAATTATGAAGCGGTGGCGGTCTGTGAGGGATCGCTTTAAGAAGGAATTTAACAAAGAGATGCGGGCCCCGAGTGGTTCTTCAGGACGCCAGAGTAAGTACAAATATGCACAAGCTCTGGCGTTCCTGCGTGAAACCATGGTCACCAGAAGGTAAATATTAACATCAAATGTAATATTTTTTTTTGTTTTCACCCAGGGCCATTCCACATCTGTATATTAATTTTATGTTTTTGTTTCTTCCACAGCACGGTGAGCAGCACTCGGGCGCCCGCAGAGTTGGAGCCTTCTAGAGCGATCCCTCAGGAGACCGACACCGAGGGACACTTTGACCAACCCTCCACATCTGACCCTTCCTCCCACACTTCACACACACACGATCCCGCTGTCCCTTCCACCAGCGCTGGAGCAGCGTGGCCGCCTGCAATGCATGAATCTGCTGGTCAGGATATAGCCTTCCCTTTACCACACCCTTCTGATCCTGCCACCTCTAGTACAGCTGCGGGTACTGGGCGGCAGCGTCAGAAGGGTCAGGAAAAGAACTATGCGCCCGAGTTCTTACACATGAACGCATCTTTCCAGAACTGCCTTAAGTTGCTATCTGAACAAGTTTCCGCAGGCCTTCGTCAGATAACCACACTAGTTGGTGAGGTCAAGACACTTCTGGAAACTGTGCGTTCTGAGATAAGAGCACCCCCGAACTTCAGCTTTTTTCGGTCAGTTGCGGAGCGCATAGATCCGCTATCTTATGACCAGCAGATGTATGTGATGCACACGTGCCACGCTGCTGTAGTGCAGGTTGTCTCCCATCCTCAATCCACCCCAGTCATTCCACCACCTCCCCCCCTACAGCCGCCGTACATCTTCCCCCCCCTCCACCTGCCATACCTCCTCCCCCTCCTATTCAATACCAACCAACTACCCAGTACCAACCACCTCCCCAGTACCAACAACCTCCCCAGGTCCAACCAACTACCCAGTACCAACCACCTCCCCAGGTCCAACCACCTCCCCAGTACCAACAACCTACCCAGGTCCAACCACCTCCCCAGTACCAACAACCTACCCACTACCAGCCACCTACCCCCTACCACACTTCTACCTACCAATCTACTTCCCCCTTCCAAATACCTACTATGTCACCTGTTCCTCATGCACAACCCTCCACTCCACCACCACCCACCTGTTCTGCCTTGTCTTCCCATTCTTTTGTTCTTTCCACCCCTTCACCTCTTCCTGTTCCTTCCCCACCACCATCCCGTTCGTCCCTCCACACTCTCCACACTCCCACGGTCGAAGTGTCCCGCAGCCCCTCCAGCAGTATTTCCACCCCACACTACACTGACCTGTAGTTAATGTTAAAAATTTTTTTCATACATTTATTTAAAAAAATAAAGTTGAAAACCAAAAAAATATATTTAAAAAAATAAAGTTTACTAAAAAAATAATAAAGTTTAATAAAATATAAAGGTTATTTAAATATGAAGAATTGGGCCACAAGGCCTACTTTAATAACAATTATATTAAAAAATATTTTTTTGAATAAATTGTTCATTGGTTTAACATTGTTGTCTGTCTTTTGTTTATAGGATGTTAAGTTTTAAATGTGGTATACAGGTACACCTAACTTTGGCTAAAAGGTTAATAAATGTAACCTTTTTGTCAAAGTTATGTCCCGGGTTGTGTAGTATGCAAAGTGTATTCTTTTTTTAATAAAAATGTGTACACCCCAGTTTTCCCCTACTCCAGGCCCACCAAAAACATATCATGTTTTCAGTATTTCCTTTGTATTGCACAGGTGAGGCAATTATCACCTGAGCAATACAAAGGAAAGACAGAAAACTTTACATGTTGGTGGACCTTGAGGACTGGAGTAGGGGAAACATAATGTACACTTTTTGTAGGACAAATGGTGAAATACTTTTGTTAATACAATTTCACCTTTTGTCCTAAAAAGGGTACATTGTAGGCCATGTGTCACCAAATCCAGTCATCAAGGCCTAACAACAGGTATTGTTTTCAGTATTTCCTTTGTATTGCACAGGTGAGGCAATTATCACCTGAGCAATACAAAGGAAAGACAGAAAACTTTACATGTTGGTGGACCTTGAGGACTGGAGTAGGGGAAACATAATGTACACTTTTTGTAGGACAAATGGTGAAATACTTTTGTTAATACAATTTCACCTTTTGTCCTAAAAAGGGTACATTGTAGGCCATGTGTCACCAAATCCAGTCATCAAGGCCTAACAACAGGTATTGTTTTCAGTATTTCCTTTGTATTGCACAGGTGAGGCAATTATCACCTGAGCAATGCAAAGTAAAGACTGAAAAATTGACATGTTGGTGGGCCTTGAGGACTGCAGTTGGGGAAACATGGCCTACAATGTACACTTTTTTGGACAAAAGGTGACAGCCATGGACACAACAATGGCAAGAAGGTTATAGTAGAAAACACACAAGAAGGTAGACAAGTAAACTATTAAAGGTTTATTGTGGGTAAAGAAAATTATTAAAATAAACAATACATTTATCACACTCTGTCATCCTGCCAGTCAACACTACCTTCCGGTGACACAAAGTATTGAGCAAACTGGTCCCTCATTCTAGAAACTGCAACTGTACTGCGAGTGGTAATGTTGGTGTAGTTGTGCAAAGTTGTTTCTTGATTGTGGTCCTCCAGAGAAATTGGTTCCTTGGTTAGGACAAAATTATGGAGGACCACGCACGCTTTCACTACATCATCAACAGTCTCGGTCTTCAAGTTTATTGCAGTCAAAAGGACACGCCATTTTGCTGTCATAATGCCAAAGGCACACTCCACCATCCGTCTGGCTCTTGTGAGGCGGTAGTTAAATACCCGCTTTGTATGTGTCAATTCTCTGCTGGCATACGGCTTCAATAGGTGTTGGGACAGCTGGAATGCCTCATCACCTACACAAACAAATGGCATTGGTGGGCCTGAGGTTTGAGGCAGTGGTCTAGGGGGGGGAAACTGAAAACTGTTTCCATACAATTTACGTCCCATAGCAGATATTTTAAACACTTGGGAGTCATTAGACCGTCCATAAGACCCAATGTCCACCGCGATAAACTTGTAGTGCGCATCTGCAATAGCCATCAGGACGATAGAGAAATATTTCTTATAGTTAAAGAATTCAGATCCAGTTCCTTTTGGCTTTTGAATGCGGATGTGCTTTCCATCAACGGCCCCCAGGCAATTGGGGAACTGGCAGATGAGTAGAAACTGGTCCGCTATTTCAAGCCACCGCTCTGTTGTTGGCTCTGGAATAAATTCTTCAACCAAAGTATCCCACAGAGCACGACAAGTATACTTTATTATGCCGGATAGTGTGGAGATTCCAATCCGATACTGAAAATGGAGCGATGATAGAGTTTCGCCAGTTGCCAGAAATCTGAAAACAAATTAGAAAATACAAATAATTTCAGAAACGCAGCATTACATACCAGAACTCAGCTACGACTATTGGAGATACCAAAAATAATAATATCTAGGAGAAAGACTGTTTTATAACTAGATTTGGGGCTACTCATGTGGTTTCCTAGTTGGCCTGTGATGTTCAATTAATGATAAAATTACAAGTGCGCTCAAGCAAACAGAACCAATACATATAGCTTACCTTATAGTCACCATGAGACGCTCCGCCGGAGATATCGAGAACCGACAGTAGGTGTCCGATTTTTTAATTTTGTCTCCAACACGCTCCAGCAAATCATCAAAGTTTTCTATATTCATCCGCAGATAGGCAAAAAACTTGTCGGGATTTTGTCGCAGCTCCATGTTCAGTGTGGAATAGACACCACGAGTTAATCTCTGTGACGTGATGGGGTGGATCCACATACGGCGGCGACTTCGCAGGCGCTGACGCCGCTGCTCCTCAAACTTTCGCTCCTTCTCCAGAACGATAAACCTCAATCGATTCATCTCCGCAGTAAAATCAACAAGATTCCTGAAGATATTGCCGATAATGGGTTCCATGTTCGCCAATCACTTGCTACTTGCTCTTCTCTCCAAACTGCACTTTCTCCTCTACAACCTGTCAAAGAAGGGATGTAGGAGCAGTGTATATATAGGATTACAGTAGCCAATCATATTTGGAACCCCAAAAAGGGCCCCAAAATGGGCGTGCTTAAAAGCCGGATCCGGCGCAATACGGCGTCAACGTATGCCAACCGGATACACCGGATGAGACGTATGCGTTTTTTTGCCGCATTCGTGAACCGGATGCGGCGAAAAACAAGATGCGGCACATCCGGTGTTCAGAGAAAATACCGCATGCGGCGCTGCGGCTAAATGCCGGGGACGCCGTTTAGGCGCCCGCCGGATGTGTGAAAGAGGCCTTACAGTGCAAATTTTGCTGCACTGGTTTGAGGGTGCCATGTTACATTAACAGAGCCCCTGAGGTGCCAGAACAGCAGAATCCCCCATAAGTGACCTCAGTTTACCAATTAAATCTCTCAATGAATTTGTCTAGGGATGCAGTGATTATAGTGACACCACAGATGTGCCACAAACTTTTATACCATTGGGCAGTGAATAAAAAATAATTTACATTTTTACCACCAAGATTGTGTGTTAGCCCCAAGTTTTACATTTTCACACTGGGAAATGGGTAAAAATGGCACCAAAATTTGTCCCACAATTTCTACTGAATGTAGAAATACCCCATATGTGGCTGTACAGTACTACTTTGCCATACGGAGTGACTCGGGAGGGACAGAGTGCTATTTGCCTCCTGGAGCTCAGATTTTGCTAGACTAGTTTGTGGATTCCATATAAAGAGCCCCTAAGTGCTAGAAAAGCAGAATCCCCCCTCAAGTGAACCCCTTTTTGGAAATTATACCCCTTTGGGAATTTATCTACAGATGTGGCGATTTTGACTCCATGGGTGTTTTCCAGAAACAGGCAGCAGTGGTTAGTGCTGAGTGAAAATTGCAAACTGCCGTTGTAGTGACCAGTACGTTGCAGTCACCAGTATATTATGCTAAACTCATGCTTCTGGAAACACGGACCTGTAAATTAGGCGAACTGTCATCACTACAGAAATACCAAACATGTGGGCGCTAAATTTTGTTTAGACACACTGGGATTCAGAAGGGAGGGGGCATTTGAATTTGGGAGCAGAAAATTTGCTGAATTTCTTTTGGCGGGTGAGGAGCCATATCTCTTTTCCAAAGCCTTTGTGCTGCAATAACGTGGACCCCCCCTATATTTCCATTTACAGATGACAGACCTGAGAGAGAACTTACCTTTTTTGTTGATTGAGTTGAAGCTTTTATTGGGAACATTTTACATAACATTTGGGATCACAGTTATCCGGCTCTCTGTGCTGACGACTTACTTTTGGGTTTCCATCTAAATCTTTGAATGACGTGACTCAGATGAAACTCCCAATGGATCCATTCACTATAGTGATGCAGCAGAGTTACTCTGGACTCCGTCTGGTCTCTGTTCCGCGGTGTCCTTCTTTTCAGACGTGCACAAAACTATGGCCGACGGCACTTTTCTGCAATCCTAAGAAGACGGACACCGCTGGATCACAGGTCCTGTGGCGTCCAAGGTGCCTCCATCTGACTCATTATAGGGATTCTTCAGCCAGAAGTTCTGTCTGAATCACGTTTTTCAGAGATTTACACGGAAACCCCAGTGTAAGCGCTCAGCGCAGAGCGCAGGATAAATGTGCGCCGAGCCTTACTGCGATCTTTGGGAGGCAGAATGAAAAAATCAACAGCATGTGAAGAATTAGTTTTATTTCATTTTTATTCCGTTCCTCGTGCGGTATAAGTGATTAGGCAACTTTATTCTGTGGGTCGGTGCGATTACAGCAATACCAGATTTATATCGGGTTTTTATGTTTGGCAGCTGTCACACACTAAAAGACGCTTTTTATTGCGAAAACTAGTTTTTGCATCACAATATTTTGAGAGCTATAATTTTTCACATTTCGGCCTACAGATTCATGTGAGGGCTTGTTTTTTGTGCAACGAACTGATGTTTTTATTGGTACCATTTTCGGGCACATGACATTTTTTGATCGCTTTCTATTCCGATTTTTGGGAGACAGAATGAACAAGAACCAGCAATTCAATAATTGCTTTTTTTTTTATACCGCTCCGCTTATGGTAAAATTGGTAAGGCAGCTTTATTCTTCGGGTCAGTACGATTACAGTGATACCTCATTTACATCTTTTTTTATGTTTTGGTGCTTTTACACAATAAAAACTATTTTATAGAAAAAATAATTATTTTTGCATTGGTTTATTCTGAGAACTATAACTTTTATTTATTTTAATGTTGATGGAGCTGTGTGGTGGCTTATTTTTTGTGGGACTAGATGATGTTTTCAGTGGTACCATTTTTATTTACATCTGTCTTTTTGATCGCGTTTTATTGCACTTTTTGTTTGGCGGTATGATGATAAGGCCCCTTTCACACGTCCTGATATTTCCGGTATCGGAAAAAACGTTACCGGAGATATCAGTGTTCGTGTGTGTACTACGTGCGGCACACGTGTGGCAATCGTGTGCCTCATCAGTACCACACGGACACATGGATGGCCGCCGGGGAAAAAGCGGCTACTGTAAGCCGCTGTCCCCCTGCGACTAGTGCTGAAGCCGGCTGTCATCATTCTCTCTGCTCTGCTTGTGAGCAGAGGAGAACGATGAGGGGTATATTATCCTACATCCCACATTTGGGAGGTCCCTCCCTCATTCAAAATTGTTAGCTAGATAGTGGAATACATATTTCCCAGCACTTTACAATGCCAGCTAAAACATGCCCATTTGAATTTTGGGCTTCGCCCGCCACCACCACGTCCACCGTCATGTAATTATGCGGCTCTAGCTTGACATTTTCAGAGGGCCACCAGGTGCTGTGAAACTTTCATTTTGTAAGGTCCACAGTTCATTTTGGCCACTGGATCCCAATGGAGCCACTGTCATAGCGGGTGAAGCCGCTGTAAGGTGAATATTATACAGGAGTAGAGGGAGCTGTATGATCAATGTCAGTAAATTGGATTCTACCAGACACCAAAAGCATTAGAATTAAATTAAGAATGAAGTGTATGCAAGCTGTATTGTGGTCAGTCTGTCAGGCCTGAAACTCATGTCAGGAACATGTACAAGCCTCATTTTACTTGGAAGCAGCCTCTTCAAGGGAAAGAGACAGGAGTGCCATTGACCAATCTGCACAAGCCTACACACTTCTTCTGTAAACTACCCAACCAGGCAGAATTTATTTTTTGCATGGTTTTGAACAACAATGGAATAATTACAGGATATGTAACAAAGAGTGATGAGGTCTGTGGAGTGTATTATTTAGGTGACAAGCAGTGTTATAGTGCTCAGGTAAAGGCCTTAGCATTGCAATGACCATGTTCCAATGTGTAAATAGGTCTGAATAGGTCTGTGGAACGAAATTAACCCAGTCACTTAGAGCTGCTTAACCCCTCTCTGACATTAGACGTACTATCCCGTCCATGAAACCCGTGCCAATCTGACCATGGACGGGATAGTACGTCATAGGCGATTAGCTGCGCTCCCGGAGGGAGCGCAGCTAATCGCTGCCGGGTGTCAGCTGATTATCACAGCTGACACCCGTGACTGTGTGTCAGGAGTGGTCACAGACCGCTCCTGGCACATTAACCCCTAGCACACCGCGATCAAACATGATCGCGGTGTACTGGGGGCACAGGGAAGCATCGCGCAGGGAGGGGGCTCCCTGCGCGCCCCCCTGAGACCCTCAGACCAGCGCGATGTGATCGCGCTGTTCTGAGGGCTTCCTCCCTCCCAGGACCCGGATCCAAGATGGCGCCGGGGTCCTGGAGGGAGGCGGCTTCCTCAGTGCCTGATGAGAGCAGGCACTGAGAAGCCTGCAGCTATGCCTGTGCGATCGCTGGTGTGACAGAGTGCTGTGCACACTGTCACACCAGCGATCTGATAAAATACAGTGATGTCCCACCCTGGGACAAAGTAAAAAAGTAAAAAAAAAATAAATAAACATGCTTTAAAAAAAATCCAAAATAAATTAAAAAAAAAAAAAATATTCTCCAATAAATTAATTTCTTCCTGTAAATAAAAAAAACAAAACAATAAAAGTACACATATTTGGTATCGACGCGTCCGTAACGACCCCCCCTATAAAACTGTCCCACTAATTAACCCCTTTAGTGAACCCCTTAAAAAAAAGAAAAAAAAACAAAGCAAAAAATCAATGCTTTATCATCATACCGCCGAACAAAAAGTGGAATAACACGCGATCAAAAAGACCGATATAAATAACCATGGTACCGCAGAAAACGTCATCTTATCCTGCAAAAAACGAGCCACCATACAGCATCATCAGCGAAAAAATAAAAAAGTTATAGCTCGCAGAATAAAGCGATGCAAAAAATAATTATTTTTCATATAAAATTGTTTTTATTCTATTAAAGCGCCAAAACATAAAAAAATGATATAAATGAGGTATCGACATAATCCTACTGACCCGAAGAATAAAACTGCTTTATCAATTTTACCACACGCTGAACGATAAAAACGCCTCCCACAAAAGAAATTCATGAATTGCTGATTTTTGTTCATTCTAACCTACCAAAAATCGAAATAAAAAGCGATCAAAAAATGTCACGTGCTCAAAAATGGTACCAATAAAAACGTCAACTCGTACCGCAAAAAATAAGACCTCACATGACTCTGTGGGCCAAAATATGCAAAAATTATAGCTCTTAAAATGTGGCGATGCAAAAAACTATTTTTTGCAATAAAAGCGTCTTTTAGCGTGACAGCTGCCAATCATAAAAACCCGCTATAAATGGTAAATCAAACCCCCTTTATCACCCCCTTAGTTAGGGAAAAATAATAAAATAAAAAAAATGTATTTATTTCCATTTTCCCATTAAGGTTAGGGTTAGGGTTGCGGCTAAAGTTAGGGTTAGGGTTGGCGCTAAAGTTAGGATTAGGGTTAGGGTTGGGATTAGGGGTGTGTTAGGGTTAGGTTTGTGGTTAGGGTTGGGACTAGGGTTAGGGGTGCGTTGGGGTTAGGGTTGGAGTTAGAATTGGGGGGTTTCCGCTGTTTAGGCACATCAGGGGCTCTCCAAATGTGACATGGCGTCTGATCTCAATTCCAGCCAATTCTGCGTTGAAAAAGTCAAACGGTGCTCCTTCACTTCTGTGCTCTGCCATGCGTCCAAACAGTAGTTTATTCCCACATATGGGGTATCAGCGTACTCTGGACCCCAAGCGTTATTGTGCAATTTGTATTGTCCTTAATATTCATTCGTTACTAACTCTGGGGGAAACAATCAAAAAACTGGGGGTCCGTAGAAATGAATACATTTAATTGTAAAACCATACAAAAAACAATTAGTATAGATTAAATTTATTTGTTTTAAATATGCGGCGTGTTAACGGACTGGCTTATAAACTTCTGTGAAGCACTTGGGGCTTCAAGTGCTCACCACACATCTAGATAAGTTCCTTGTGGGGTCTATTTTCCAAAATGGGGTCACTTGTTGGGGTTTCCACTGTTTAGGCGCATCAGGGGCTCTCCAAATGCGACATGACGCCCCCAGACCATTCCATCAAAGTCTGCAATCCAAAACGTCACTACTTCCCTTCCGAGCCCCGAACGTGCCCATACAGTAGTTTTCTCCCACATATTGGGTATCAGCGTACTCAGGACAAATTGGACAACAACTTTTGGGGTCCAATTTCTCCTGTTACCCTTGTGAAAATAAAATTGGGGCGAAAAAAATCATTTTTGTAAAAAAAAAAAAAGGATTTTTTATTTTTACGGCTGTCGTTATAAACTTCTGTGAAGCACTTGGGGTTCAAAGTGCTCACCACACATCTAGATAAGTTCCTTTGGGGTCTATTTTCCAAAATGGGGTCACTTGTGGGGGTTTCCACTGTTTAGGGCATCAGGGGCTCTCCAAATGCGACATGACGCCCCCAGACCATTCCATCAAAGTCTGCAATCCAAAACGTCACTACTTCCCTTCCGAGCCCTGACGTGTGCCCATACAGTAGTTTTCCCCACATATTGGGTATCAGCGTACTCAGGACAAATTGGACAACAACTTTTGGGTTCCAATTTCTCCTGTTACCCTTGTGAAAATAAAATATTGGGGGCGAAAAAAATCATTTTTGTAAAAAAAAAAAGATTTTTTATTTTACGGCTGTACGTTATAAACTTCTGTGAACACTGGGGTTCAAAGTGCTCACCACACATCTAGATAAGTTCCTTTTGGGGTCTATTTCCAAAATGGTGTCACTTGTGGGGGTTTCCACTGTTTAGGGCATCAGGGGCTCTCCAAAACGACATGACGCCCCAGACCATTCCATCAAAGTCTGCAATCCAAAACGTCACTACTTCCCTTCCGAGCCCTGACGTGTGCCCATACAGTAGTTTTCGCCCACATATTGGGTATCAGCGTACTCAGCACAAATTGGACAACAACTTTGGGTTCCAATTTCTTCTGTTACCCTTGTGAAAATAAAATATTGGGGGCGAAAAAATCATTTTTGTAAAAAAAAAAAAGATTTTTTATTTTAACGGCTGTACGTTATAAACTTTAGTGAAACACCTGGGGGTTCAAAGTTCTCACCACACATCTAGATAAGTTCCTTGAGGGGTCTAGTTTCCAAAATGGTGTCATTTATGGTGGTTTCCACTGTTTAGGCAGATCAGAGCTCTCCAAACACGACATGGCGTCCAGCCAATTCTGCGTTGAAAAAGTCAGACGGCGCTCCTTCCCTTCCAAACTCTGCCATGCACCCAAACAGTGGTTTACTCCCACATATGGGGTATCAGCGCACTCAGGACAAATTGCACAATAACTTTTGGAGTCTTGTTACCCTTGGAAAAATAAAAATTGGGGTGAAAAGATCATTTTTGTGGAAAAAATATGATTTTTAAATTTTACGGCTCTACGTTATAAACTTGTGTGAAGCACTTGGGGTTCAAATTGCTCACCAAAGATCTAGATAAGTTCCTTAGGGGGTCTAGTTTCCCAAATGGGGTCATTTGTGGGGGGTTTCAACTGTTTAGGCACATCAGGGGCTCTCCAAATGCAACATGGCATCCAATCTCAATTCCAGCCAATTTTGGTTGGAAAAAGTCAAATGGTGCTCCTTCCCTTCCGAGCTCTGCCGTGCGCCCAAACAGTGGTTCCCCCCACATATGGGGTATCAGCGTACTCATGACAAATTGGACAACAACTTATGTGGTCCAATTTCTCCTGTTACCCTTGGGAAAATAAAAAATTAGTGACTAAAAGATAATTTTTGTGGGAAAAAAATAGGATTTTTTATTGTCATGCCCGGGCATTATAAACTTGTGTGAAGCACTTGGGGGTTCAAAGTGCTCACCAAAGATCTAGATAAGTTCCTTAGGGGGTCTAGCTTCCAAAATGGGGTCACTTGTGGGGGTTTCCACTGTTTAGGCTCATCTGGGGCACTGCAAACGGAACATGACCCCCATCAAGGTCTGCATTCCAAAACGTTACTACTTCCTTTCCAAGCCCTGCCGTGCGCCCAAACAGTTTCCCCCCCCCCACATATGGGGTATCAGCGTACTCAGGACAAATTGGACAACAACTTTTGGGGTCCAATTTCCTTGGGAAAATTCAAAAATTTGGGACTAAAAAATCATTTTTGTGGAAAATTGTTTTGTTTTTTTTCACACCCAGGCATTATAAACTTTTGTGAAACACTTGGGGGTTCAAAGTGCTCACAACAGATCTAGATAAGTACCTTAGGGGGTCTAGTTTCCAAAATGGTGTCACTTGTGGGGGTTTCCACTGTTTAGGCGCATCAGAGGTTCTCCAAACGCGACATGGCGTCCAATCTCAATTCCTGCCAATTTTAGTTTGAAAAAGTCAAACGGCGCTCCTTCCCTTACGAGCTCTGCCGTGTACCCAAACAGTGGTTTTCCCCCACGTATTGGGTATTGGCGTACTCAGGAGAAATTGCATAACAACCTTATCTGTCCATTTTCTCCTTTTACCCTTGTGAAAATAAAAAAAAAGTTTGTAAAAGATCATTTTTGTGGCTAAAAAGTTAAATATTCATTTTTTCCTTCCACGTTGCTTTAGTTCCTGTGAAGCACCTGAAGGGTTAATAAACTTCTTGAATGTGGTTTTGAGTACCTTGAGGGGTGCAGTTTTTAGAATGGTGTCACTTTTGGGTATTTTCTGCCATATAGACCCCTCAAAGTGACTTCAAATGTGAGGTGGTCCCTAAAAAAAATGGCTTTGTAAATTTTGTTGTAAAAATGAGAAATCACTGGTCAACTTTTAACCCTTATAACTTCCTAACAAAAAAAAATTTTGGTTACAAAATTGTGCTGATGTAAAGTAGACATGTGGAAAATGTTATTTCTTAACTATTTTGTGTGATATATTTCTCTGTTTTAAGGGAATAAAAATTCAAAGTTTGAAAATTGCAAAATTTTAAAAATTTTCGCCACATTTGCGTTTTTTCAAAAATAAACGCAAGTTATATCGAAGAAATTTTACTTCTAACGTGAAGTACAATATGTCACGAGAAAACAGTCTCAGAATCGCGAATATCCGTTGAAGCGTTCCAGAGTTATAACCTCATAAAGAGACAGTGGTCAGAATTGTAAAAATTGGCCCTGTCATTAACGTGCAAACCACCATTGGGGGTGAAGGGGTTAAAATGTACAGAAACTGGCCAATACCCCACCGCCATTTTTTTAATCAAAATTTATAAAATTTAAGGGAAGTGACACGTTTCATTTAGGAGCCTGGAAAAGCCAGGAATGGTCTTTGTCCAGCACCGGACGATGTAAAGTGCTAACGAATATGTATGCCATATCTGTGTAACAATTTGGGAAGAGACATATATGCTGACAACTGAACCCTGCGCTGGGACAACAAACTGGACATGGTTGCTGACTGTTGTGTCTGTGCAACTGCAGGTTGTGGGCAAGAGGCATCAGCGCCTGCTTCCTGGACATCAGACTGGGAAGGATGTAACACAGGGGAAGGGCCAGTGGTTTTACCCTCAGGCTGTGGTTCCACGGTCCGGAACCACAGCGCTTTGGACGGAGCGGAAATTCCGCTCCGTCTAAGCCCCGCCCCCTTTATGACGCGCGATCTTTCCGGAGGTGTTCAGGACACCTCCGGAACACCTCCGGAAAGAGCGCAGGGCTACATAGCCCTGTGTTAATTCTGTTGCGGCGACGCACCGTCGCCGCAATACGCGAGGACATGCTGCGGTCTAAAAAGACGCGCCGCATGTCCGTTTACGCAGGTTTGCCACCTGCGTATTGTTACGCATAGTGGAGACGGGATTTCTTGAAATCCCCTCCACTATGCTGTAACATCTGGACGCTGCGTGTTTGGCGCTGCGCCAGCGCACAGCGCCAAACACGCAGCGTTTCCTGACCGTGGAAACTCACCCTCAGACACAGATTTTGTGAACAGGCATTCCGCCCACCTTCTCTTTTGCTGCGTATGTCAGCAATATATGAAGTATGCTAACAGAAGTATTATGTTGAATTTCCCTTTATAAATGTATGTGTGGGTAAGATTTGTAAACTAGCAGCATATATATAGAGCATGTTTCATTACTCATATTATTATTCTGTGTAAGGCTAAAACCCAATGTGTGGAGCATATTATGTTCCATAACGTCCAAATTCAGACCCTGATTCAAGGCTGGCTGTTTCATTTGGTATTAATGCACCTGTGTAGTTGCCATTTTACTTGGGTCCACTGCACCCTGTCAGTGCATATGTATTGAGGCCTATTTAGACATCTCTGCCTGTTTTGGTATTTTCTTGAATATTGGAGGATTTTTAGTCCTCTTTTTGTGGGTTTTGATATTAGAGTAGGACTGACAAGCGTAAGGATCCATGACATGGGTTGCCAGCTTACATATCGTGGCCAGAATATCATTTAATACCTTACATATATTGCTATGTTTTTGTGCACGTTTTTTTCGGGGTGCAGCTGGGTCCTAATGGTTCTGTAAACTGTGGCCTCTGTTCACACCGGATGCATTATAGTCAGCACTGGGCTGCATTCCTAGTTTGAACATCGCCACATGCAGATTATATTTTTTTGCACTGGTGTGCCACACGGCCAATCAATGATTGAAGGCTGGCTGTTTCATTTGGTATTAATGCACCTGTGTAGTTGCCATTTTACTTGGATCTGCTGCACCCTGTCAATGCATTTGTATTGAAGCCTATTTAGACAGGTAAGTAGCTCTGCCTGTTTTTGTTTTTTTCCCAAAAATTAATATCAGGCTTCCAGATACATGCTTACAGAGATTGTGAGAAGGGCAACACAATAAAAAATTATAACAATAGAATATATAGAGATTGACAGTAGAAATTTGACCATTGCACAATGTACAAAGGTTTCCAAAGTTTACCCAAGGGGTCTGTATCACACACACTGAAAGAGACCGTGATGGGGACCTCATAATAAATTTTGCAGTTATTATGATTGCTAGAGATAGGGAGCACAAGTTTCACCATTGCACAATGTACAAAAGTTTCCAAAAATTACCCAAGGGATCTTTATCATATGCACAGAAAGAGACTGTGATGTGGACCTCACAATAAATTTTGCAGTTGTTATAATTACTAGTGTGCAGCTTGGATAGCCAATAGTTAAAGGGCACTGAAGAATCAGAAAGGACGTTGGTATGGTCACTTAAGTACTCCTTCACCATTTTGGTCAACTTCTCCCTCCTCGTCATAGTTACACCAACAGATATCCCTTGCTGATGTAACGGTCTCATGAAAATGGCCCAGTTAGTGGACCTCTCCCCCTGAGTTGCACCTGCATGTACCTCCCCTGTAATCCTTGTGGGTGAAATGAGCTAGTACTTCTGCCAGCAGCATTGAGGGTAATCTTTTCAGCAAGTCTTCAACAATGGCCCTCTGGCTGCAAATTACAGTTGTTTTGTCTGAAGGACTTTCAGAAAAAAACTGCCATACAGGTGAACAATGCACCCTTGGCCTGTTATCTAGCTGAGTGGGGGGACTCTGGGGAACAGTTGACCAGTTTCTCCATCAGGTCAAATGACTACCTCTTCTTGCCTGTTTTCGTGCTACGTATCCATCCCTCTCTGCACTGGTATGCTTGCTATGCGCTCCGATGTGCCAGGTTGTATCAGTGGCCTCATCATCGACCACATCGTCTTCCAATTCATCAATCTGATCCTCCTTCTGTGTTGCGATTTTAGGCTGACCTGATGGCAACTGTGCGTGATGATTATCCTCCACCTCTTCAGACATGAATTGACCTTCCCCAACATCGCTTTCTTCTAGCTGTGGGTGTTGAAATGTGTGTGCATCACTGCACTCCAGCTTCTCATGACCCTCTTTAAGAGAAGCACAATTTGAGGTTTGACCAGCTTGCTTTTCTCAAATAAGCAGTTAATGTCGCTTCATGTTCTCATGAAGAGCTGTACTTCCTAGTCTATTCAAGCCTTGACATCCTATTTTACTCTTGCAGAGCCAACAGACTTCCAAATATTTGTCTTTTGACTCCATGGAAAAAAACTCCCACACCCAAGATGCCTGCGTGCACCTATCGCCATCACTTCCAGGAACTGTTGACTTCCCTCCACCAATAGCACGTGCGGCATCACCTGCTCCTCATTAGCTGACTGCAGAAGTAGCAGATTATTATTATTATTTATTTATATAGCGCCATTAATTCCATGGTGCTGTACATAAGAAGGGGTTACATACAAAGTTATTGATATCGTTTACAGTAAACAAATATACAATGACAGACTGGTACAGAGGTGAGAGGACCCTGTCCTTGCGGACTTACATTCTACGGGATAATGGGGAAGAAACAGAAGGTCGGGGGTGCGGCAGCTCTGGTGGTGGTGGTGGCGAGGCGGCAGCTCGGGTGGTGGTGGCGAGGCGGAAGCTCGGGTGGTGGTGGCGAGGTGGAATGGTTATTGCAGGCTGTAGGCTTTCCTGAAGAGGTGGGTTTTCAGGTTCCGTCTGAAGGACCCAAGGGTGGTGGATAATCGTACATGTTGAGGCGTGGAATTCCAGAGGATGGGGATATTCGGGAGAAATCTTGGAGGCGGTTGTGTGAGGAACGAATAAGTGTGGAGGATAGTAGGAGGTCTTGGGAGGATTGAAGATTACGTGAAGGAAGATATTAGAGATAGAGATTAGTTCAGAGATATAGGGAGGGCACAGGTTGGGGACGGCTTTGTAGGTCAGTGTTAGTAGTTTGAACTGGATTCGTTGGGGGATTGGGAGCCAGTGTAGGGATTTGCAGAGAGGAGAAGCAGGAGAGTAGCGAAGGGAGAGGTTGATTTGTCGGGCAGCAGTGTTGTGGACAGACTGGAGTGGTGCAAGAGAGTTGATAGGGAGGCCACAGAGGAGGGTGTTTTGCCGTAATCGAGGCAGGAGATGATGAGGGCATGCACAAGAGTTTTAGTAGATTGAGGGCTGAGGAAGGGACGGATTCTGGACATGTTTTTAAGTTTGAGGCGACAGGAGGTGGCAAGAGTTTGGATGTGTGGTTTGAAGGACAGGGCAGAGTTGAGAGTTACTCCGAGGCAGCGGATTTCAGGTGCGGGAGAGATCGTGATGCCATTTACCATAATAGCTAGATCGGGTAGGGAAGATACGTGGGGTGGAGGAAAGATGATAAGTTCAGTTTTGTCTACATTGAGTTTTAGGAAGCGAGAGGTGAAGAAGGAGGATATGGCTGATAGACACTCCGGGATTCTGGACAACAGAGAGGTGACATCCGGGCCAGAGAGGTAGATCTGAGTGTCGTCCGCATACAGGTGGTACTGGAAGCCATGGGACTTTATGAGTTGTCCTAGGCCAAGGGTATAGATGGAAAAAAGTAGGGGCTCCAGGACAGAGCCTTGAGGGACTCCAACAGAGAGAAGGTGGGATGAGGAGGTAGTGTGGGAGTGGGAGATGCTGAATGTGCGGTCGGAAAGGTAAGTGGCGATCCAGGACAGGGCAAGGTCTTTGATGCCAAGGGAAGAAAGAATCTGTAGCAGTAGGCAGTGGTCAACTGTGTCAAAGGCAGAGGACAGGTCAAAGAGGAGGAGGATGGAGAACTGTCTGTTAGCTTTGGCTGTGAGTAAGTCATTAGTAATTTTGGTCAGGGCAGTTTCAGTGGAGTGGTGGGGGCGGAAGCCAGATTGGAGGTTGTCAAGGAGAAAGTTAGATGAGAGATGGGAGGAAAGTTGAGCGTGGACATGCTGCTCAAGGAGTTTGGAAGCAAACGGGAGCAATGATATTGGGCGATAGCTGGGCATAGCAGTTGGGTCAAGGTTTGTTTTTTTGAGGATGGGTGTGATGGTGGCATGTTTGAAGGCAGAGGGGAAGGTACCAGAAGATAGTGATAGGTTGAAGAGATGGGTTAGGGCTGGGATGAGCGTGTTAGTGAGGTTGGGGAGCAGGTGGGAAGGGATGGGGTCAAGTGCACAGGTGGTAAGGTGTGATTTGAAAAGGAGATGAGTAAGCTCTCCTTCAGTGATGTTGGAGAGGGAGGTTAGTATGGAAGGTCAGAGGTCTGGTATATGGAGTGGTTGGGGTGGTGTTACAGTAAAGGTCTGCCTTGTTTGGTCGATCTTATTTTTGAAGTAGATGGCAAAGTCCTTGGCAGAGATGAGGGGAGTTGGAGGTGGCAGTGGTGGGCGGAGGAGAGAGTTGAATGTGCGGAACAGTTGTTTTGGGTTGTAGGATAATGAAGATACAAGGTTTGTGAAATAGGTCTGTTTAGCAGAGGTGAGGGCTATTTTGAAGGCAATTGTAGCTTGTTTGAAAGCAGTGAAGTCGTCTGGCAGGCGTGTTTTCTTCCAATGCCGCTCCGCGACCCTGGATGATTGTCAAAGTTTTTTGGTGAGATTGTTGTGCCAGGGTTGCCTATTGATTCGTCGCACTTTGCCGTGCATGAGAGGGGCAACTGAGTCTATGGCAGATGTGAGGGTGGTGTTATAGAAAGCGGTGGCGCTGTCTGTGTCGTGGAGTGAAGATATGGAGGACAGAGGTAGAAGAGAGTCTGAGAGTCTGTGAATGTCTAGGTGTGCAAGGTTTCTGCGAGGATGTGCCAGTGGCTGGACATAGGGGGCAGGTGAAGAGGACAGGGATGAGAATGTGGTGGTCTGATAGGGGAAGGGGAGAGATTGTGAGATTAGATAGGGAACAGAGGCGGGTGAAGATGAGGTCTAATGTATGTCCATCTGTGTGGGTGGCTGTGGAGGACCACTGAGTAAGTCCAAAGGATGAAGTAAGTGACAGGAGTTTGGAGGCTGCTGGCTGGCGGGTTTCAATAGGGATATTAAAGTCACCCATGATGATGGTGGGGATGTCAGCAGAGAGAAAGTGAAGAAGCCAGCTGGAGAATTGGTCAATGAAGGCAGTGGCTGAGCCCGGTAGTCGGTATATGACGGCCATTTGGAGATTAGAGGGAAAGTAGATACGGACCGAGTGGACCTCAAAGGAATGGAGTATGAGGGAGGGTGGGGGTTGGATAGGGTTGAAGGAGCAGTTATTAGAAAGAAGGAAACCCACGCCTCCACCATGTCTGTTGCCAGAGCGAGGAGTGTGTGTGAGGTGGAGGCCACCGTAACTCAGTGCAGCAGGGGAGGCCGTGTCATGGGGCATCAGCCAGGTCTCAGTGAGGGCCAGGAAGGAGAGGTTGCGGGAGGTAAAGAGATTGTGAGTCACGTGGAGCTTGTTGCAGACGGTGCGGGCGTTCCAGAATGCTCCAGAGAGAGAAAGCTGGGGGGTAGGGGTCAGTGGCACAGGTTTTAAGTGTGTGGGATTGTGGTAGTCTCTCTTACTGTGAGAAGTATAGGGGTGAGGATTAGTGGGATGTATAAGGCAGGGGGGCCAGGATTGGGGGATATGTCGCCAGCAGTGAGAAGAAGCAGAGAAAGGGAAAGAAGATGGGTGAAGGAGAGTGAC
This sequence comes from Oophaga sylvatica, assembly GCA_033576555.1. NCBI lineage: Eukaryota > Metazoa > Chordata > Amphibia > Anura > Dendrobatidae > Oophaga > Oophaga sylvatica. The sequence continues at coordinate 51,384 of JARQOD010000764.1, read as the reverse complement.
CGGATTACGTTATATTTTAGTGGGAGAGGTCTGAGGTTAAGAAGCAGGTCTGCAGATGAGGCGATGTGGAGGGGAGGGTAAGAGAGAGGGTGAGACAGTTATTTGGTTTGAGCTTGCAGGGTTTGGGGATAGCGAAGGAGAGTGAAGATTAGTGGAGAAAAAACGGTGAGGGCAAATGTGAGCATGGTTAAGGAGCAGGGTAAAAGAAAGGCAAGTAAAAATAGAAGACAGTGATTGTCTTACCTTCTGACCGATTTCTGGACTATTTCTGGATATATTTCTGATGTAACACTTCAAAGATGTCACACTTAAAATGACGCCTCTCACACAGCCAAACCAGATCTCCGATTTGCACTGACGAGGGGCAGAACCCCGAAACACAGTGTCTGCAAATTGAGATTCTGGTTTGGCTATTATCCTAGGTCATGTGATAAGGCTCGTTAAAGGATTGACATTGACTTGTAGGATTGCTACCTTCCAAAAGGTGGCACTAGAGTTCTAGCTCTCTTCCTCTCTGAAGAGACAATTTGCATAATTAGCATATTTCCCAGAGGAGCATTGCGGCTTTAAGTCTCCTCATGCTTAGCATGTTGATCTCCGCAAGGAGTGACGATATTTCTTGGACAATGGCCTGACGCCTCTCACACAGACAAACCAGATCTACGCTTTGCACTGATGAGGGGCAGAACCCCGAAACACAGTGTCTGCAAATTGAGATTCTGGTTTGGCTATTATCCTAAGTCATGTGATAAGGCTCGTTAAAGGGTTGACATTGACTTGTAGGATTGCTACCTTCCAAAAGGTGGCACTAGAGTTCTAGCTCTCTTCCTCTCTGAAGAGACAATTTGCATAATTAACTTAAAATGATGTCACATCTGACCAAGGTCATATCTGACCTGCTCCATTCAACTTATACCATTCAAATGTCCAAGAAATGAAGCCAGGTGTGAGGGAGAGAGGGGAGGAGAAAGGAGGAGGACAGTTCACAGCAGGGAGCAATTAACAGATTGCAGTTGATGGAACATTTGCCTAGCATGGGGGATAAGTCTAGGAGTGAGGATCACAGACATATCAATATGTATTCAGTAAATCTGAAGTATGCTACATGGAATTAAAATCAGGGAAAGAGCAGCAGCATACCAGTTAAAGCTGAAGCATAGGAATACATAGGATTCTGGGGTGCAGTGGGTATTCTGGATAGAGAGAAGGTTCAGACGTACCAGTTAAAGCAGAAGAATAGGAGTACATAGGATTCTGGGGTGCAGTGGGTATTCTGGATAGAGAGAAGGTTAAGACATACCAGTTAAAGCAGAAGAATAGGAGTACGTAGGATTCTGGGGTGCAGTGGGTATTCTGGATAGAGAGAAGGTTCAGACGTACCAGTTAAAGCAGAAGAATAGGAGTACATAGGATTCTGGGGTGCAGTGGGTATTCTGGATAGAGAGAAGGTTAAGACATACCAGTTAAAGCAGAAGAATAGGAGTACATAGGATTTTGGGGTGCAGTGGGTATTCTGGATAGAGAGAAGGTTCAGACGTACCAGTTAAAGCAGAAGAATAGGAGTACATAGGATTCTGGGAGGATTTTGCAATTGGGGATGTTTTAGGCACACATCACCTCCACTGTGCATTGCCGAAGTCAACACCCTCCTCTGCTAACAACATCACCTTCTATGTATCCCTATTTAGTTCTCAGATCTTGTCCAGCACATCATAGTCATCCCTGACTCGATTGACAGTTTTCCCTGTGCAGAAAATGTTGTGAGCTTCTTGCACCATTGCTTGATTCCCACCTTGGCATTTGCCCTAGCTCAGAGTGCCAAAATTATTTCCTGGGCCCTAACCTTACTATTCACAGAGCCAGCAACATAGCTAGTTGAATAAAATCCTAGAAAAAAGGCCAGCTGTTCATCTCTTTCAATATAAACTGTACACATTTGTTCTAATGATATATCTTCCATAGCCCCTAGGGTTCCATAGGTTAATTAACGAAAGAGCTGAACAAATTGAGGTGTCATTGACCCAACTAAAAGTCTACAATGTAGAATATTTAGGGTATGTTTCCACGGTCAGGAAACAGTCCGGATTTGCTGCGTGTTTGACGCTGTGCGTTGGCGCAGCGTGAAACACGCAGCGTCCAGATGTTACAGCATAGTGGAGGGGATTTCAAGAAATCCCATCTCCACTATGCTTGAAAACACGCAGGCGGAAGACCTGCGTTAACGGACATGCGGCACGTCTTTTTAGACCTCAGCATGTCCTATTCCCTTGCGGCGACGCTGCGGCAACGCAAGGGAAATAACACAGGGCTATGTAGCCCTGCAGTCATTCCGGATGTGTTCCATGAAGGGGGCGTGGCTTTGTGCGGAGCGGACTTTCCGCTCCGTCCAAAGCGCTGTGTTTCCTGAGCGTGGAAACACAGCCTAAGGGTAATGTCGGTGGAGGAGTTTGAATGAGCAGAACACTGGCTCAAGCTGATGAGTGATGTGCCATATATTCCATTATAATCTCCAATTCTTCCCTGATGATAAGATTGCTAGATGCAAAGGAGGCCAATTGTGACTGGTGTTTGGTACTACTCCTGATGTGATGGCTAGTGCCAGCAGTGCCAGTGAGGCTGCTGCTAGCAGCTCCCACAGTCTCAGTTTTGGTAGAGAATTTTCGTTCTCACTCGCTACTATGTCTGTTGTCTGCGCCACTTTTTTGTTTAACCTACATTTTATTATAAGAGTATAAAGTTTAAAAAAAATATTTAGCTCTACTTATCCAACCCTTGCAAAATTTGAACCAACCAGAAATGCTAGATAAGGAATATCTAATCGTCAATATCAGTGTAGTGTGTATGTGTCTCCGATTTGCCAGTTAAAACCAGTGTGCCTAAATAGCCTTGCGAAGTTAAAATTTCTTCATTTACTGTAATTTATTTTTATACTTTTTTCTAAGCCAATTATCTCTCTCTTCCCAAAAAGGATAAAGTAACAATAAATACTAAGTAAATACACTATACAGCCCGCAGTGTTGTGGTGGGGTGTACAGGTACTAAAATGGACTAAAACAGATATGGAAAAGAATAAAATGTTATGGGTTGTTTAATGATTTTACTTTAAACACTATTCTCCTTTTCCTGACTAAAATCCATAACCAAGAATAGTACATTGGTAGGTAGTCACAAGCCAGGAAAATGCGCAACATCTCGCAATATTGTTGTGGTGAATATACCTTACTTGTTAAATTGGACTAGTATAATACATTAAACATTTTCTTTATTTTTGTTTAAATCCCCCTTCTTGATAAAAAGTTCATAAACAAAAAAAAACTACGTTGCTACGTAGGTATATGCCCGTGAAAGAAAATGTGACAAAATCCTACATAATTTTCATGGAGTGTATGGTGAATAAACTGTATTAGTAAAACAGGTATGCAAAAAATAATATGTGTAATTTAAAAAAAATATTAGGTAGGTGCACTTCTCAAAAGCTATTTGCACCAGTGCACCGTATTGGTGTGGCGTATACTGGTGTAAAAATTGTACTATTATAACACGTGTGCAAAAAAACTTCAAATATTTGTAACATGAATACTTTGTGAATAATTCTGATGACACAAAGCTAGGAGGGGTAGCTAATACTAGAGAAGAGAAAGAGAGGATTCAAAAAGATATAAATAAACTGGAGCAGTGGGCAGCAACTAACAGAGTGTTTTTTAACAGGGAAAAATGCAAAGTACTACATCTGGGAAATAAAAATGAAAAAAACGTATACAGAATGGGAGGAATAAGGCTAAGTAACAGCACATGTGAAAATGACTTGGGTATACTAATAGATCACAGACTGAACATGAGTCAACAGTGTGATGCAGCACCAAAAAAGGCAAATACAATTCTGGGATGTATTAACAGAAGCATACAGTCTAGATCACGTGAAGTCATTATTGCCCTCTACTCCTCTTTGGTCAGACCTCATCTGGAATACTGTGTCCAGTTTTGGGCACCACATTTTAAAAAAGACATCAACAAACTGGAGCAAGTTCAGAGAAGAGCAACCAGAATGGTGTCCGGTCTGCAAACCATGTCCTATGAGGAACGGTTACAGGATTTGGGAATGTTTAGCTTGCAAAAAAGAAGACTGAGAGGAGACGTAATAGCTGTCTACAAATATCTCAAGGGCTGTCACATTGTAGAAGGATGATCTTTATTCTCATTTGCACATGGAAAGACTAGAAGCAATGGGATGAAACTGAATGGGAGGAGACACAGATTAGATATTAGAAAACACTTTTTGACAGTTAGAGTGATCAATGAGTGGAACAGGCTGCCACGAGAGGTGGTGAGTTCTCCTTCAATGGAAGTCTTCAAACAGAGGATGGACAGACATCTGTCTGTGATGATTTAGTGAATCCTGCTTTGAGCAGTGGGTTGGACGAGATGACCCAGGAGGTCCCTTCCAACTCTACCATTCTATGATTCTATGATTGTCAGTCTCACAAGCCAGGAAGCAGATTAGCCTTGGTTTCAGTATTTTCCTTTAGTTGAAAAAGTAGGATTGAGGTTGAGAGGACTTAAACTACCACCCTGGTTTCTAAAGCATTAAGAAGGAAAAAAGTTGATGTAATTAAATTCACAGGCAGCTAGAAAAGGTGCAATACTGGTTGTATATCACAGATCAATCAATTCACAGTCACTTTGGCCCTAATCCATCAAGATTGACTATTCTCTCACTTGTGTTGAAGAGAGGGCATGTTGGAATAGACGCTCCTGATCCATTGAGACGTCATATGCCTCTTGATGAATCATGACGCCTGGATTGGTCGATTACCCGTGACCTACCACCACCCCACCCACCAACAAACGACAGACCAGATTTCTCTTGGGTGTTAAAGGCCACAGCAGCAGACAATTTATTAATTTATATTATTTTCAATTAAGAGACACTTGGTGGGGTCCTCGAAACTCCAAAATTGTCTGGTGATTGCCCCTTGGGCATTTGTCCCTTCTCCCCCACTTTGCCCCTGGCCGTGTTTTCTTTTAGCTCAGGAGCACCGTGAGTCCAGGGGAAGAAGCCGCTATGTGACCCCCGACATGCCATCGCCGGGTATCACCCAATTCCACGTTAGTGTGACCCTGACCTTCCCACTCCGGGTGTCACCCACCTATCACCAGACCACCATGACATAACCATCCAATGATGGGGATTCATGCCTTTTTCACGGATCCGCACCCCCACATTTTACCAACTTCAAGGACACACCAATGCCACACTGAGAGCACCTACCCTTCCCCATCAGGTGCTCGAGACCCCACCAACTAGCGCTGCTGTGGCCCTGCATATCCCTTCTTGCAACCCTATTATCAACTGAGCCGTTCCCAAAGTGTTCAAGTTCATGCCGTCCGTCCTCCAAAAGTCTTCCCCTTTTTTCTCCAGGTTCCCATGGCGCATTGCCACACCCCCTCTATTTTCCACAAATCGTGATATTGCCTTGTTTACCTTTTTTCTGGCTCTGTTTACCTTCTGCATGGACCTTGCCCCCCGCCAGATTTTCTAGGTAAAATGCTGGACCATACTATCTTCATATTTGGGAAGGCTGCCACCCAGCTGTTTCAGGTCTTTTTTAATGCTGTCAATCAGTTCTTTGGCTGTGCGAGCCGCTAGGTTGTTACCTCCCACGTGCAGCACCAGAATGTCAGGTGCCCTATGAAGCCGCACTGCTCTGCCCACCTCGTCCCGTAACCTTCTCCATATCAGGCCTCTAAGGCTTACCCACTTAATTGCAGCCACCCCCTTTGGGTACCCTAACTGTCTGCTGTCAGCATAACTGTCCACCTGCCGTGCTCCCCAGTATACATAGGAGTGGCCAAATATCCAGATTGACAGTGGACCTTTTCCTGCAACAAAGCAAATATGTGTGAGTGACATGGTTATATATACAGTAAATTATACATGCCAACCTCTTAGTGTATTTTTAGGAGGACTCCTTCCGCCTCTGACTACTCCTACTTCTCCCTGACCGCTGTTATGCCACACTTGGCCTACCAATGACCCGTAGGCCCCAACACCACGTTCCAAAGTTCGGGAGGACAAGGGATGCCCTCCTGGTCCGCTTCTGGAGCTAAGGCACGGAATCTTGCCCATTGGAAGTGGGAGAGTGCGTCAGCTATTGAGTTAAATTCCCCCGGTACGTGCGACGCGGTGAAGTGTGCATTGATTGACAAGCATTCCAATACCAGATGGCGCAAAACTCTAATTACTGGGGGTGAAGAGGCTGTTATTTTATTATTGCCATTACTACGCCCATGTTGTCGCATTTGAAGCGTATTCTCCTATTCGCCAGCTGATCTTTCCACAATGTCACCGCCACTAAGATAGGGAAAATCTCTAGTAATGCAATGTTTCTAATAAGACCGCTCCAACCCATTCCTTTGGCCATTTAGCTGCGCACCACTGGCTCTGAAAATATGCTCCAAAACCGTAGCTCTCGGCTGCATCTGTGAATAAATCTATGTCTGAGTTGCAGCAGACTTCATCCATTATTAAAGATCGCCCGTTGTAATTCTCCAAAAATGTGCTACAGACTGCTAGGTCTGCCTTGTTCTCCCCTGACAATCTAACGTAATGATGGGGCGATTTTGCTCCCACTGTTGCTCCCGCCAATCTTCTGGAAAAAATTCTACCCATAGGCATCACCCAACAAGCGAAGATCAAGCTCCCAAGTAACGACTGCACCTCCCGCAGTCTAATTTTTTTGAGTTTCAAGGCCCGGTGTATCTCACTTCTCATGGCCAACACCTTATCCCCTGGAAGCCGACATTCCCACTGAACTGTATCGATAACTATGCCCAGGAAAGAAATACATGACGTTGGCCGTACTGTCTTTTCGGGGGCCAAAAGGACACCATACTCCTTCGCCACCCCCTCTAGGCACTTCAAAATTACCTCACAGACTTCTGAATTAGCGGGGCCGACACACCAAAAATCATCCAATAGTGGATCAACGAGTTCCAACCAGAAATGTCTTTCACCACCCACTCTAGAAAACTGCTAAAGGCCTCGAACAATGAACAGGATAGAGAACAGTCCATCGGTAGGCACCTGTCCACAAAGTATTCACCCTCCCAATAACAACCGAGCAGATGCTGACTAACTGGATGCACCGGCAGCAAACGAAACGCAGATTCAATGTTTGTCTTGGCCATGAGCGCGCCTTTTCTGCACTTCCTCACCCACTGCACCGCCTCATCAAAATATGTATATATAAACGAACATAATTCATGGTCAATGCCGTCGTTCACGGACTTACCACGTGGGTACGATAAGTGGTGAATCATACGGAACTTGTTTGGCTCCTTCTTTGGGACAATGCCCAAAGGAGAGACCACCAAGTTCGGCATGGGAGGAATCTTAAACGGCCCTGCCATTCGGCCAAGCCGCACCTCCTTCTCCAACTTCTCTTTCACTACCTCGGAGTGCCGATAAGCCGAATTTAGATTTTTTAATTAAGTTAACACTGGGAAAGCAGGGCCAGGAATAACAAAACCGTCTGTGAAGCCTGTGGTTAGTAGGTTTGCTTTGGGCCTATTGGGATATCTATTTAAATAGGGGAGCATCGCGTGCAACTTGATTGATGTCTGCCTCTTGACCATGGCTAGTCCCCCCGTGTTTGAGCTGTCCTTTCGGACACATCTACTATCCCCATGTAAGCCTCCATTGCACCTTGAACATAGATGTCTGAACTTGCAACCATGCCCGAATCTACATTGACCCTCGTTAAACTGCCAACATATGCCTTGCTCCTGGGTGGTGTTCCGGGCTTGCTCGTTACCTGACGTCTGGTTTCCTGCCCAGTTACCTCCTTGGCCGATTCTGCTGGCCCCTTCCTGAAAGGGACCCCCATATCTGCTGCCCGGGGTCATGATTTTCAGCCACAGTCCTATGTCTCGTTGGTCCCATCTCATGGAAGGGTGAATAGCCTTCCGCTGACGAAACTGCTCATCGTATCACAGCCACGCTGTCCCCACATATGACCTGTACGCCTCACCTATGGAGTCCATGTAACAAAATAGCTGCAAGCAATTCTCTGGCGCTCTCTCCCCTATAATGCTAGCAAAGATCACGAATGCCCGCCACCAATTAGAAAATGTTTGGGGAACCGCCTGACTACGGCCCCTCTCTTCATCTTCCCTTTTATTCCCTTCCTTAACTACTTCTTGACCTTCCTTTTGAGGTGGCCGCCTAAGGGGCCAGAAAAACAGAAGTACACTTGTCCCCTTGCCCTATCATCTAAATCACTGTCGCCCCCTCCGTTTCTGAAGAATCGTCTGACCCTGACATGCAAGTTTCACCCCTGCTGGCACCCCCCTTGTGGGGCGTATGGACTTGTCTATGCCTTTAAGTGTGCTGGCCCTGGGTCTTCTAACCGCTCCAGCCTCTTTTCTAGCCTGGCTATCACCGCGTTTAGCTCCCTTCTGCTTCATTTAGGGGCTAACTCGCTAACAGTTGCATTCCTTCTATGGGTCCCTTGCATGCCCCCGTCCCTGTGTTTACCCTTTTCTCTTCTACCTGCGCTGGCGCTGGGGACAGACAAAACATGGAATCATAATTACCAGGCCGCCAGGGCCCCGTTGTTCCTTCGGTCCGTCCTACTCTGTCGCTATCAGAATCGCTGTCCTCCTTCGAACGGTTCGGCGTCATATCCCCCAGTGGGAATCACGTCCATCCCGTGTCCCCGGCTGGTGTGGTTTCCGGCTCTCCACTTCCTTCTTCGTGGTGGCACCCCTCGTGGCGCATCGGGGACCCCCAGTGCTGGCGCCCCTCATGGCACGTCGGGGACCCCCCGCGTTGGCATGATCTCCCCCTGGCCTGTGTCTTCCCCTCCTTTTGACTGCTGGCCCGTGACCTCCCCTGATGGGCTCCTAGGGCGCCGCTGCGCCCAAACGGGCATATCTAATGTCAGCCTCTCTGGGGGCTTTGTCCTTCTTTGTGTTTTTCTAATAACTTTGTGTTTTCCTTACTGAAGGACCCCGGAAACAAGATGGCGGCGCCTACTGCACGTGGGGCGGCCGCTCCGCCTGGCTGCACTGGGAGCGCCTTTTCTTTGTACTGGGGGCACGCTGCATGCCCGCTGGCTGCGCAGTGTTCGTGTCTTATCCTATGATTAGCAACATGGTATTCTAGCCCCAGTACTAATATCTAGTGTGTTGTATTAGAGCGTTCACATATAATCTATACCTGGTGAATTTCTGTACTTATCCTTGTATATATTGTATATATTGTGTGCTATATTGTGTTTTATCTTATACATACTGTTGTTTTCTGCTTGTATATACTTACCCTATTGTCTTTTTCTTTTTTTCTCAGTACCCCATGATTAAGACTCATGTAGAGTCGAAACGTCGGGTATATTTGAATGTAGGAATATCTTTGTTATTTTACAAGGCACTCTGCGCAACATTTTGGAACACAATAAAATTATCATTTTTGCAAAAACCAAAAGTCTATAGTGTGTGCGGTGAATTACATACCTCTATAGTATCTGGTCCGTATAGGTCCACATTCACCAGCACCTTTATTTATCTATGACCTGTAGTGCACACCCATTTTCTTATATAATTACTGCCCGCTGGCTGCGTCAGTGAGAGGTCCCTGGCTCGTGGCCCGCCCACCTGCCTGCTTATGCGCTTTGGATCCCTGTAAGCGGCGGGGAAGCCACGCTCCCCCCCGACCCTGGCCCGGTGCTGCTTCTCCCCTGCTCAGCCGTCAGCGTGCCTGGCAACCGCGATGCTGGCTTGGACTGCCCTGTCAGCATCGGGAACTTCCTCTACTGTCACGGGCTCTTCATCTGCAGAAGCGCTGGCACTGGCCTCCCCCCTGTCCTCCTGCCTGCATGTCTCCCCTATGCCCTGGTGCCCCTCCTGATCCCACTGAAGGGCTGTGTGTGCCTCATCGCTGGAAGCCCCCACCCTGCGACCTAGAATGCCACTGACCGCCATCGCCAATCAACCTGGGGGTCGTGCCCTGGCCTCCTCCTGCAGTGTCCCAAAAAGTTCCTCCATACCAGGTGAGTGCGGGGGGTAGGGGTCCTTGCGTCCCTGTGTTCTTTACTCATTCCTTGCTTGTGCCTGTGGAGGATGAGACCCCCTAAGCCCTGCCCCGTCCTTTTTAACCCCTTCCTACAGTGCCTCCCCTTGTCCTGTGTCATTTCCTCCCTGCCCCTTATCCAATCCCCTTTTTCTATCCCCCTCCCTCCCTTTTCCCCGGTCACTTACTCCCTCCCAGCGTCATGCCCGTCTCCAACTATCTTATCGTTCGCGTCCGCCGGGTCCTGGTGAGGTGTTTAGTGGCGTTCACCTCTGCTTGCACCTAAGCACAAATCTTATTTCAGTCCCTGCTGGAGTAAGATTTGTGGTGAAGCAAATGTCACCACCACTCATCATGTATCAGATGAGCGGGGATAGGTACACCCAGTCATGCCCCAGTCCCACCCAGCTCCACCCACTAAGTTAGAAATGGGAAAAGAATTGCATGAAAATGCCAAAAGTCTGCACAACCACGCGTAGCATAAAAAAGTGTAACTTTTCAAAACTTTTTTTGACAGATTTCTGTTGAAAAAGCTTTGATACATCTCCCTCACACACTTTTCAGCAGATGCAGCTCTTATTGGGGCTCATGCCCATCACCATGAAAAAAATGGTCCTGAAAAGTGGGACGAGTGTCATGCAAGTGTATGCAATTTTAATGCGAGTACAACCTGATTTTAACACCTATTTACATCCGCTTTACACGTGATCCGATTGCAATGCGATTTTAACATAAGCTTTTCCATAGAGCAAAGCAATTCTCTATTTAACTTACACATAACTTACACAATTTTTCAAGGAAATATTCTTCAAGATTATATATACAGTATATACAGTTAGGTCCATAAATATTTGGACAGAGACAACATTTATCTAATTTTGGTTCTAGACATTACCACAATGAATTTGAAACAAAACAAATCAGATGCAGTTGAAGTTCAGACTTTCAGCTTTCATTTGAGGGTATCCACATTAAAATTGGATGAAGGGTTTAGGAGTTTCAGCTCCTTAACATGTGCCACCCTGTTTTTAAAGGGACCAAAAGTAATTGGACAAATGACTCCAAGGCTATTTCATGGACAGGTGTGGGCAATCCCTTTGTTATGTCATTCTCAATTAAGCAGATGAAAGGGCCGGAGTTGATTTGAGGTGTGGTGTTTGCATTTGGAAGGTTTTGCTGTGAAGGAAACATGTGGTCACAGGAGCTCTCCATGCAGGTGAAACAAGCCATCCTTAAGCTGCAAGAACAGAAAAAAAAACCATCCAAGAAATTGCAACAACATTAGAAGTGGCAAAATCTACAATTTGGTACATCCTGAGAAAGAAAGAAAGCACTGGTGAACTCATCAATCCAAAAAGACCTGGGAGCCCACGGAAGACAACAGTGGTGGATGATCGCCGCATACTTTCTTTGGTGAAGAAGAACCCGTTCACAACATCAACTGAAGTCCAGAACACTCTCAGTGAAGTAGGTGTATCTGTCTCTAAGTCAACAGTAAAGAGAAGACTCCATGAAAGTAAATACAAAGGGTTCACATCTAGATGCAAACCATTCATCAATTCCAAAAATAGACAGGCCAGAGTTAAATTTGCTGAAAAACACCTCCAGAAGCCAGCTCAGTTCTGGAAAAGTATTCTATGGACAGATGAGACAAAGATCAACCTGTACCAGAATGATGGGAAGCCAAAAGTTTGGAGAAGAAAGGGAACGGCACATGATCCAAGGCACACCACATCCTCTGTAAAACATGGTGGAGGCAACGTGATGGCATGGCCATGCATGGCTTTCAATGGCACTGGGTCACTTGTGTTTATTGATGACATAACAGCAGACAAGAGTAGCCGGATGAATTCTGAAGTGTACCGGGATATACTTTCAGCCCAGATTCAGCCAAATGCTGCAAACTTGATTGGACGGCGCTTCATAGTACAGATGGATAATGACCCCAAGCATACAGCCAAAGCTACACAGGAGTTCATGAGTGCAAAAAAGTGGAACATTCTTCAATGGCCAAGTCAATCACCAGATCTTAACCCAATTGAGCATGCATTTCACTTGCTCAAATCCAGACTTAAGAAGGAAAGACCCACAAACAAGCAAGACCTGAAGGCTGCGGCTGTAAAGGCCTGGCAAAGCATTAAGAAGGAGGAAACCCAGCGTTTGGTGATGTCCATGGGTTCCAGACTTAAGGCAGTGATTGCCTCCAAAGGATTCGCCACAAAATTTTGAAAATAAAAATATTTTGTTTGGGTTATGTTTATTTGTCCAATTACTTTTGACCTCCTAAAATGTGGAGTGTTTGTAAAGAAATGTGTACAATTCCTACATTTTCTAACACATATTTTTGTTCAACCCTTCAAATTAAACGTTACAATCTGCACTTGAATTCTGTTGTAGAGGTTTCATTTCAAATCCAATGTGGTGGCATGCAGAGCCCAACTCGCGAAAATTATGTCACTGTCCAAATATTTCTGGCCCTGACTGTATATATATTTACACATATACACTGCTCAAAAAAATAAAGGGAACACTCAAATAACACATCCTAGAACTGAATGAATGAAATATTCTCATTGAATACTTTGTTCTGTACAAAGTTGAATGCGCTGACAACAAAATCACACGAAAATCATCAATGGAAATCAAATTTATTAACCAATGGAGGCCTGGATTTGGAGTCACACACAAAATTAAAGTGGAATGTAATGTCCTTAAAACAAGTCAAAATGATGCTCAGTAGTGTGTGTGGCCTCCACCTGCCTGTATGACCTCCCTGTGCATGTATGACCTCCCTACAACACTTGGGCATGCTCCTGATGAGGCGGCGGATGGTCTCCTGAGGGATCTTCTCCCAGACCTGGACTAAAGCATCCGCCAACTCCTGGACAGTCTGTGCAACGTGACTTTGGTGGATAAAGCGAGACTTGATGTCCCAGATGTGCTCAATCGGATTCAGATCTGGGGAACAGGTGGGCCAGTCCATAGCTTCTATGCCTTCATCTTGCAGGAACTGCTGACACACTCCAGCCACATGAGGTCTGGCATTGTCGTGCATTAGGAGGAACCCAGGGCTAACCTCACCAGCATATGGTCTCACAAGGGGTCTGAGGATCTCATCTCGGTACCTAATGGCAGTCAGGCTAATTCTGGTGAACACATGGAGGGCTGTGTGGCCCTGCAAAGAAATGCCACACCACATCATACTGACCCACTGCCAAACCGGTCATGCTGAAGGATGTCGCAAGCAGCAGATTGCTCTCCATGGCGTTTCCAGATTCTGTCACGTCTGTCACATGTGCTCAGTGTGAACCTGCTTTCATCTGTGACAAATTTGCCAATCCTGGTGTTCTGTGGCAAATGCCAAGTGTCCTGCACGGTGTTGCGCTGTGAGCACAACCCCTATCTGTGGATGTCGGGCATTCAGACCATCCTCATGGAGATGGTTTCTAACCGTTTGTGTAGACACATTCACATTTGTGGTCTGCTGGAGGTCATTTTGCAGGGCTCTAGCAGTGCTCCTCCTGTTCCTCCTTGCACAAAAGCGGAGGTAGCAGTCTTGTTACTGGGTTGTTACCCTCCTACGGCCCCCTCCACGTCTCCTGGTGTACTGGCCTGTCTCCTGGTAGCGCCTCCAGCCTCTGGACCAGGGCAGGTTCCAGGTCTTGGTGGGCCTCAGGCGAATGAGTCTCAGTGAGTCTCCCTTTTACACATACCACAATTCATGATACACAGATATGGCAGAAAAAATAGGTATAATACAATGCCAAATATTTCACTTCTTACATTACATGAGAGATATCTATTGTAAATTCTACAATAGATCAGAAATTGGACAGTATAGTCCTCCATACAGTATTATGGGCACCACATAGTACTCCATACAGAATAATAAGCCCCGTACATTGCTCCATACAGTATTATGGGCACCACATAGTGATCCATACAGAATAATGAGCCCAATATATTGTTCCATACAGAATAATGGACCCCATATAATGCTCAATAAAGGATAATGAGCCACGTATAATGTTCCATACAGTATAAAGAACCCATATAATGCTCCATACAGTATTATGGGCACCATATATTGCTCCATACAGAATCATGGACCCCATATTTTTCTCCATACAGAATAATGAGCCCTATATGTTGCTCCGTACAGAATAATGAGCCACATATATTGCTTCATGCAGAATAATGAGCCCCATATATTGTTCCATACAGTATATAATAGGCCCCATATATTGCTCCATACAGAATAATGGACCCCATATAATGCTCCACACTGTATAATGGATCCCATATATTGCTCCATACAGTATATAATAGGCCCCATATATTGCTGCTTTTAGAATAATGAGCCCCATGTATTGCTCAATACATAAAGGGGCCCATATAATGTTCCATACAGTATATGATGGACTCCATATAATGCTCCAGTATATGATGGGCCCATATAATAATCCATATATAATTGGCCCCATATATGATGCTCCAGTGTATAATGGGCCCCATATACGATGCTTCAGTGTATAATGGGCCTCATACCAGTGTATGATGGTCCCTATATATAATGCTCCAAACATAAAAAAAATACTATGAAATACTCACCTCTCCTTGCTGCTCTGCTCCGGACTCCTCAGCGTTGCCATCTTCCAGCTCTCTGCACTGTGACTGTTCAGGCAGAGGGAGCACAGACGTGACGTCATAGCATCCTCTGACCTGAACGTCACAGTCAGAAGACGCCGCAGTGATGGAACGGGGAGAGGTAAGTATCACAAATGACAGGGCCCTAAGCAAGCGGGGGGGCCCACTCACGGGAGTCGGAACTGGCACAGACAACGGGACCCCATAGTGTGCCGATGTCCCTGACGTTGAGTGGGCCCCCCAGCCTGCTCAGGGCCCCGGCACTTGCTGGGTGCATCGGGTGCTGATGCCGGCCCTGCTCTGGACACTACGTTAACAAACAGCAAACCTTCTTGCCACAGCTCGCATTGATGTGCCATCCTAGATTGGCTGCACTACCTGAGCCACTTGTGTGGGATGTAGAGTTCGTCTCATGCTACCACGAGTGTGAAAGGACAACCAACATTCAAAAGTTACCAAAATATCAGCCAGAAAGCATTAGTACTGAGATGTGGTCTGTGGTCCCCACCTGCAGAACCACTCCTTTATTGAGTGTGTCTTGATAATTGCCAATAATTTCCATCTGTTGTCTATTCCATTTGCACAACAGCATGTGAAATTGATTGTCAATCAGTGTTGCTTCCTAAGTGGACAGTTTGCTTTCACAGAAGCTTGATTTACTTTGAGTTATATTTTGTTGTTTAAGTGTTCCCTTTATTTTTTGAGCAGTGTATATATATATATATATATATATATATATATGTGTGTATATACATATATGTGTATACATATATGTATGTGTGTATATACAGTACAGACCAAAAGTTTAGACACACCTTCTCATTCAAAGATTTTTCTGTATTTTCATGGCTATGAAAATTGTAGAATCACACTGAAGGCATCAAAACTATGAATTAACACATGTGGAATTGTACATTACACTTTACAAAAAAGTGTGAAACAACAGAAAATATGTCTTATATTCTAGGTTCTTCAAAGTAGCCACCTTTTGCTTTGATTACTGCTTTGCACGCAGAAAAGGTGAACGGATGGTCTCAACATGCCTAGTTCCCACCGTGAATCATGGAGGAGGTGGTGTGATGGTGTGGGGGTGCTTTGCTGGTGACAATGTTGGGGATTTATTCAAAATTGAAGCGGTGAGCGGTCCAGCTCACCCCAAACCATTTCGATTGGGTTCATGTCTGGTGACTGTGGAGGCCAGGTCATCTGGCGTAGCACCCCAACACTCTCCTTCTTGGTCAAATAGCCCTTACACAGTCTGGAGGTGTGTTTGGGGTCATTGTCCTGTTGAAAAATAAATGATGATCCAACTAAATGCAAACCGGATGGAATAGCATGCTGCTGCAAGATGCTGTAGTAGCCATTCTGGTTCACTATGTCTTCAATTTTGAATAAATCCCCAACAGTGTCACCAGCAAAGCACCCCCACACCATCACACCACCTCCTCCATGCTTCACGGTGGGAACCAGGCATGTAGAGTCCATCCGTTCACCTTTTCTGCGTGCAAAGCAGTAATCAAAGCAAAAGTTGGCTACTTTGAAGAACCTAGAATATAAGACATATTTTCAGTTGTTTCACACTTTTTTGTAAAGTGTAATGTGTAATTCCACATGTGTTAATTCATAGTTTTGATGCCTTCAGTGTGATTCTACAATTTTCATAGCCATGAAAACACAGAAAAATCTTTGAATGAGAAGGTGTGTCCAAACTTTTGGTCTGTACTGTATATGTATATATATGTATTTATATTGTAGGGATCCGCTCTGGTAGGCAGTGGCCGGGCCGCAGTAATGAGGCAACACACAGGCTTCCAGTTCAAAGTTCAGTGGTTTAATGATGTTTTCAAAGTCCAGATAACATAAACAAAACAGAACATAAAAATACTCCAGCTTGGAGAACCACTGTTCCCAGACTCACCCTTGTTGGGATGGGCTTAACTAAGTGGCTGCAGGCCAGCAGGGACCGCCAGGTGCCATTCCCTGGGTGGTCTGGACTTTGCTTTCTGGTGCTCACTGACACAGTTTTATGGTCTGCTACAAGCACTAAGGAAAGAAGGGAGGTCTGTCCCTACAATAGAACTAAGCTGGATCCCTACGATGTAACGGGGAACCTGATCCTGCGATCAGACTCGCTAAAGTCCTCAGCTAGTCTGAACGAAGACCTATAGATGTGAGGGAGGGATCCCTACAAGGACTAGGGACTGGGAGAAAAGATGGACACCTCCTAACAGAAGTTGTAGCAGCAAAAGGCAAAACAAAGAACATAGAACATAGAGGTCAAAAGACCAAGCAAAAACTGTCTAAGTTAGGTAACAAAGCACCTGGCTAGCTTAAGAGTATAAGTTACAATGAAGTCCAGCAAAGCCAGAAGGGCGGAGCCGGATTAAATAGGCCACAAAGGTCATGTGACCAGCAAGATAAAAAAAAACTAACAGGAGAGTTCTAACAGTACCCCCCCTTCTAAGAGGATCCTCCGGATCCATTAGGACCAGGCTTATCCGGAAACCTCTTGTGAAACGCTCTGACAAGTCTGGACACAGAAACATCATCCGCCCTCACCCATGAGTTATCCTCGGGTCCGAAACCCTTCCAAGCGACGAGATACTGCAAACTCCCTCTATACCTTCTAGAATTTAGGATGCGAGAAATTTCATATTCCCCGTCCTCCACCACCGGGGGAACAGTGGCAGCGGAGTGTCATCCAACACATCAGCTCTTTTCAACAGAGAAACATGAAACACCGGATTAATCTTCCAGGAGGTAGGAACCTCCAACCTAACAGCCGATTGGTTAACAACCTGAGGCACCTTAAAGGGCCCTACAAACTTGGGACCCAATTTTTTAGAAGGAATCCTCAACCTCAGATTCTTAGAGATAACCAAACCATGTCACCAATAGCAAACAAAACCTCTTGCCGTTTCCTATCAAAGTACCCTTTAGATTTTCTGTTAGCCTCCTGAAGATTACCACGCACATCCGTCCAAACTCTCTCCAAATCACCAGAAAAATTTCCTCTTCAGGCACGGCCGATACCAATTTGGAGAATGACCCAAACGACGGATGTCTTCCAGTACAACAAAAAAAAGGCGAACAACCAGCAGAGGAGGATGTATGATTGTTAAGAGCAAATTCAGCAAGTGGCAGAAACTCAGACCACCCCTCTTGATTGTCTGCCACAAAACAACGCAAGACCTGCTCAACATCCTGGTTTTTCCTTTCTGTCTGGCCATTAGACTCAGGATAATATCCGATGAAAACGACAAATGAACTCCCAACCTGTCACAAAAGGCGCGCCTAAAAACGAGCCTCGAACTGAGGTCCCCTATCAGAAACAATGTCAGTAGGAACACCATGTAGTCTGACGATTTCCTTGACAAAGGCCTTAGCGAGAGTCTAGCACAGGGCAGTTTGATGAAAGGAACCAAGTGACACATCTTGCTAAAACGGTCCACAACCACCCAGATGACAGTGAAACCCTCAGAGGGGGGAAGGTCAGTAATAAAGTCCATAGCCAAATGTGTCCAAGGTGCACTAGGAACCTCCAGAGGGCAAAGCAACCCGCAGCAGAAGTATGTGAAGACTTAGATCTAGCACACACAGTGCACTGACGCACCCACTTAATGACTTCCTTCTGCCATCCAGGCCACCAAAAACTGCGACCCACAAGTCTCTTGGTCTCACAGATTCCAGGATGACCTGCCAACCGAGACTCATGATACTCCACAAACAAATCTCTCCTAAAGGTCCCAGGCACAAACAACCTCCCATGGGGAGTGTTAGATGGGGCATTCTCCTGTGCTTTAAGAATCTCATCTTCCAACACAGAGTCCAAAACAGCAATCACAACCCCTTCTTGTAAAATGTTCTCCTCCTCCTCAGTACCAATCATGGGAGAAAAACTGCAAGACAAAGCATCAGCTTTCACATTCTTAGTACCTGGGATGTAAGTGACAGAAAAATTAAACCGCGAGAAAAACAGTGCCCATCTAGCCTGACGGGCATTCAAGCGTTTGGCAGCATCCAGATAGATCAGATTTTTATGATCCGTGAAAACCTGAACGGGAAATTCAGCACCTTCCAAGAGATGCCACCAGTGTTCAAATGTAGTTTAATGGCCAATAATTCCCGATTACCAATTTATAATTCAGTTCAGTCTCAGAAAATTTTTTTGAAAAAAAAGCACAAGGATGCACTCCATCCGTGTTTTCCTGAGACAACACCGCGCCGACCCCCACAGAAGAAGCATCAACCTCAACCAAAAAGGTTTAGTCACATCAGGCTGCATAAGGATGGGAGCAGAGCTGAACCTCTCCTTTAAAAACACAAAAGCTTCAATGGCCTCAGTAGTCCACTGAACCGCATTAGCACCTTTCCTGGTGAGATCGGTCAGTGGTTTGACAATAATAGAAATATTTTTAATGAATTTTCTATAATAATTGGCGAAACCCAAAAACCTCTGTAACGATTTCAAACCAATAGGCCTAGGCCGTTCCTGCACAACTTGAACTTTCACTGGGTCCATCTCAAAACCTTCGCTGGAGAGAATGTAGCCAAAAAACGAATTCTCTGTACAGTGAACTCACATTTCTCCAGCTTAGCAAAAAGTGAATTGTCCATTAACAACTGTAATACCTCACGCACACTCCGCCAATGAGACTCCAGATCCGGTGAATAAATCAAAATGTCATCCAAATACACAATCACACTTTTGCCGATCAAAGGTCTAAGGATGTCATTAATAAGATTCTGAAAAAATGCAGGAGCGTTGGTAAGACCAAAAGGCATAACCAGATTCTCAAAATGCCCCACAGGAGTGTTAAACGCAGTCTTCCATTCGTCACCCTCCTTCATGCGCAACAAATTGTATGCCCACCGAAGAACAATTTTGGAAAACCACTTGGCCCCCACTAACTGGTTAAACAAATCAGGAATCAATGGCAGTGGGTAAAGATTGCGTACGGTAATTTTATTAATCTCACGAAAGTCCAAACAAGAACGTAAACTGCTGTCCTTTTTTTAACAAAAAAAAAATCCAACAGCCACAGGAGACTTAGAAGGTCTAATGTGACCGGCGGCCAAGCTTGTCTGTATGTATTCCTCCAAAGCCTTTCTCTCAGGAATAGTAAGATTAAATAAACGACTTTTAGGAAGAGTCGCTCCAAGGACAAATTCAATAGTACAATCATAGTCTCTATGAGGGGGCAAAATCTGCGATTCCTTCTCAGAAAAAACTTTCCAAAAATCCTGAATAGGTACAGGTAATTCCCCTTTATCCACAGCAGCAATACGCCCATTACAACATTTGTCATAACACTTGGGGCCCAGGACTTAATTTCATTGGTGACCAGTCCAGTACAGGATTGTGTAATTTTAACCAGGGTAACCCCAAAATCACTGGAGAAGGCAAATTATTCAAAACTATCAAATCCAAATTCTCTTGGTGAACACCATTAATAGTGAGAGGAAATTCACAGATCTTGTGAGTAACATTCTTCAAGGGAGAACCATCAACAGAAACCACAGCAATAGGGGATGACAAAGGTTTAGGTTTTAATTTAAGTTTTTCCAAGAATTCCCCATCAATCACATTCAGAGTGGAACCACAATCGACAAATACCCAAAAATCCATTAATTCTTCCTGAGCAGCAGTAGTAGTGGCAGAAAGAAAAACGCCCTTAGTATTTAAACAGGCTATACGGGCAAAACTGACCTTTTTTTTTCTTTGTTCATACAAAGAACACAGTTCTTAATGAAATGGTCAGATTTGCCACAATAAAAGCACAAACCTTCAGTAAACCGGCGGTCTTTTTCCTGAGAGTGAGATGCCATCGCTTCGATCTCCATCGGCTCTCCAATGTCAGAACAGAAACTCTCAAGACTTGGAGCTGACATGGCAGAGGATTTACTCTCATTAACCCTTGCACGCAGTCTCCTATCCACCCGTATGGCTAATTGCATAGCCTCTTGCAAGTTACCAGGTATGGGATAAGCAATCAGCAAATCTTTAACCCTTTCACTTAGCCCTGCAAGAAATAAACTTTTCAAAGCTGAATCGTTCCACCCCACCTGAGTAGACCACCGACGGAAGTGAGTACAGTATTTTTCCACATTACCTGATCCCTGTCTCAAACGTCTCAATTCTGTCTCAGCTGATGAAACACGATCAGGATCGTCATATAATAACCCCAAAGCAGAAAAAAAACTATCCACTGATCTAAAGCATGGATCACTAGGTTGCAGAGAAAAGGCCCAGTCATGAGGTTCTTTGCGCAAAAGTGACATTATGAACCCTATGCGCTGAGATTCATCACCAGAGGATCTGGGTCTCAAACGAAAATACAACAAGCAAGCATTTTTAAAAGAAAAAAAATCTTGTTGTTCACCAAAAAATAAATCAGGCAAACGTACCTTTGGCTCCACGAAATGTGCTCCAGAACAACTACTCACGTGTTGCTGAATCTCAGCCACCTCCAGAGAGAGTCCCTGCAGGCGTTGAGCCAAATCCTGAACCGACACATGATGAAAACTGGAAATCTTTCCTTAGAGATATTTTTGGGCTGGACTTACTGTTATGATCTGCTACAAGCAGTAAGGAAAGAATGGAGGTCTGTCCCTACAATAGAACTAAGCTGGATCCCTACGATGTAACGGGGAACCTGATCCTGCGATCAGACCCACTAAAGTCCTCAGCTAGTCTGAACGAAGACCTATAGATGTGAGGGAGGGATCCCTAGAAGGACTAGGGACTGGGAGAGAAGATGGACACCTCCTAACAGAAGTTGTAGCAGCAAAAGGCAAAACAAAGAACATAGAACATAGAGGTCAAAAGACCAAGCAAAAACTGTCTGAGTTAGGTAACAAAGCACCTGGCTAGCTTAAGAGTATAAGTTACAATGAAGTCTAGCAAAGCCAGAAGGGCGGAGCCGGATTAAATAGGCCACAAAAGTCATGTGACCAGCAAGATAAAAAAAAACTAACAGGAGAGTTCTAACAGTACCCCCCCTTCTAAGAGGATCCTCCGGATCCCCTAGGACCAGGCTTATCCGGAAACCTCTTGTGAAACGCTCTGACAAGTCTGGACACAGAAACATCATCCGCCCTCACCCATGAGCTATCCTCGGGTCCGAAACCCTTCCAAGCGACGAGATACTGCAAACTCCCTCTATAACGTCTAGAATTTAGGATGCGAGAATCCGGAGCCGGATTAAATAGGCCACAAAGGTCATGTGATCAGCAAGATAAAAAAAACCTAACATGAGAGTTCTAACACACAGTGTACCAAAATGACTCTTCCAGGCTGACTTCAGCCAAGCTCCTTCTCTTCCACACCCACACACTACAACAGATTCTTATTAAATAGGCCTAGACCACACCCTCAGGTGAGGTACACGTCACCTGAGCTGCTCACATGACTATTATTATTATTATACATTTATATAGCGCCATTTATTCCATGGCGCTTTACATATGAAAAGGGAAAATATAGACAGGTACAATAAACATGTGCTAGACAAGGGACACACAAGTACAGAAGGAGAGAGGACCCTGCCCGCGAGGGCTCACAGTCTGCAGGGATGGGTGAGGATACACTAGGAGAGGGTAGAGCTGGTCGTGCGATGGTTCAGTACACTGAGGATCATTGCAGGTTGTAGGCTTGTCGGAACAGGTGGGTCTTCAGGTTTTTCTTGAAGGTCTCTGTTGTTGGTGAAAGTCTGATGTTTTGCGGCAGGGAGTTCCAGAGTATGGGGGAAGCCCGGGAGAAGTCTTGCGGTTGTGGGAAGAAGAGATGAGGGGGGAGTCGAGAAGGAGATCTTGAGAGGATCGAAGATTGCGTGTAGGTAGGTAGCGGGAGACCATGTCACAGATGTATGGAGGAGAAAGGTTGTGGATGGCTTTGTATGTCATGGTTAAGGTTTTGAACTGGAGCCTCTGGGCAATAGGAAGCCAGTGAAGGGCCTGGCATAGTGGGGAGGCTGGGGAATAGCGGGGAGACAGGTGGATTAGTCGTGCAGCAGAGTGTAGGATGGACTGGAGTGGTGCCAGAGTGCTAGAGGGGAGGCCAGACAGTAGGAGGTTGCAGTAGTCGAGGCGGGAGATGATAAGGGCGTGCACTAGTGTTTTTGTGGTTTCATGGTTGAGGAATGAGCGGATCCGGGAAATATTTTTGAGTTTGAGGCGGCAGGAGGTGGCGAGGGCTTGGATATGTGGTTTGAAAGAGAGGGCAGAGTCGATGATCACCCCAAGGCACCGAGCATGTGGGACTGGGGAAAGCGAGCAGCCATTGACATTGATGGATAGGCCTGGTGGAGGGGTAGAATGAGGTGGGGGAAAGATGATGAATTCTGTTTTGTCCATGTTCAGTTTGAGAAAGCGAGCAGAAAAGAAGGCTGAGATAGCAGACAGACACTGTGGGATTTTGGTCAGTAGGGAGACGAGGTCAGGTCCAGATAGGTAGATCTGCGTGTCATCGGCGTAGAGGTGATACTGCAAGCCGTGGGATTCTATGAGCTGTCCCAGGCCGAAGGTGTAGATGGAGAAGGGTAGGGGTCCTAGGACTGAGCCTTGGGGAACACCGACAGACAGGGGGCGAGGTGAGGAGGTGGTGTGTGAGAGGGAGACACTAAATGTTCGGTCTGTTAGGTATGATGAGATCCAGGATAGGGCCAAGTCTGTGATGCCAAGAGATGAGAGAATCTGTAGCAGGAGGGAATGGTCCACGGTGTCAAAGGCAGAAGACAGGTCCAGGAGAAGGAGGACAGAGTAGTGTCGCTTGCTCTTGGCGGTTAGCAGGTCGTTAGTGACTTTAGTTAGGGCAGTTTCAGTTGAGTGATGCGGTCGAAAGCCTGATTGTAACCGGTCAATGAGGGAACAGGAGGAAAGGTGGGAGGACAGTTCAAGATATACATGCTGTTCCAGTAGTTTTGAGGCGTAGGGGAGAAGAGATATCGGGCGATAGCTAGACGCAGAGGATGGGTCGAGGGAGGGCTTTTTGAGGATCGGTGTGATTGAAGCATGTTTGAAGGATGAAGGAAAGACACCATTTGTAAGTGAAAGGTTGAAGAGGTGTGTGAGAGTAGGGATGAAGACTGTGGCAAAGTTAGGGATGAGGTGGGACGGGAGTGGGTCAAGCACGCAAATGGTGAGGTGTGATCCTGACAGGAGAGTGGAGAGCTGATCTTCTGTCATGGTGGTGAAGCTGGTTTTGGAAGAACAGGGCTGAGTGGCTAAGAGGGGCATTGGGGGCTGCGGGCCAAAGCCTTCTCTGATAGTATCAATCTTTTGCTTAAAGAAGGAGGCAAAGTCTTCGGCAGAAATGAGAGGAGAGGGAGGAGGTTTTATGGGATGGAGTAGAGAATTGAAAGTGTTGAAGAGCTGTTTAGGGTTGTGAGACAGGGAGGATATGAGAGATGCAAAGTAAGTTTGTTTTGCGGCAGAGAGCGTGGACTTGAAGCTGGCAAGGGACTGCTTGTATGCGTTGAAGTGCTCGGTAGAATGGGTTCTCTTCCATCTCCACTCGGTAACCCTGGAAGCCCGTCTCAGTTCTTTGGTCAGGCCGGTCAGCCAGGGCTGCCTGTTGATTGTACGAGTTTTGCTCTGCGTGAGGGGGGCGGCCGAATCAAGTGTGGTTTTTATTATGGTGTTATAAAATGTGGCAGCAGCATCTGTGTCATTAAGTGAGGCTATGTCTGTGAGAGGGAGGAGGGACTCAGAGAGCGATTGTAAATTGAGGTGTTTGAGATTTCTGCGAGGGTGTGTGAGTTTGTGGAGTGAGGGATTCGTATTAACAGAGGAGAGGGAAGAGAATGTCAGTAGGTTGTGGTCAGACAGGGGGAGTGGGGAATTAGTGAGATTAGTGAGGGAACAGAGTTGGGTGAAGATAAGGTCCAGCGTGTGACCGCCTTTGTGAGTGGCCGCAGAGGACCATTGAGTGAGGCCGAGGGAAGCTGTGAGCGAAAGAAGTTTAGAGGTAGCCGGGGTGGAAGTGTCAATGGGGATGTTGAAATCGCCCACGATGATGGTGGGGATGTCAGCAGAGAGGAAATGGAGTAGCCAGGTGGTGAAGTGGTCGAGAAAGGTGGAGATGGCTAGTTCCGGGGGGCGGTAGATGACAGCCAGTTGGAGGTTGGAGGGGGAATAGATGCGGACGGAGTGCACTTCGAACGAGGGAATAGCAGCGGAGGGTGGAATTTGAATAGGGGTAAAGGAGCAAGTATCAGACAGGAGTAAGCCAACTCCTCCACTACGTTTGTTACTGGGGCGAGGTGTGTGAGAAAGATGAAATCCGCCATAGGAAAGCGCAGCTGGAGAGGCTGTGTCAGAGGGAGTGAGCCAGGTTTCAGTGATGGCAAGGAAGGAGAGTTTGTTGGTGATAAAGAGGTCGTGGATAAATGACAGTTTATTGCAGACGGAGCGTGCGTTCCATAGTGCTCCGGGTAGGGGGACTGGGGGAGGGGGGTGTGGATGGATAGATATGAGGTTGACAGGGTTGCAAAAACGTGTGGAAGATCGTGGCAGGGTGTTAGAAATGAGTGTGGGGATGTGTTGAGGAGGGCCAGGATTTGGGGATACATCGCCAGCGATGAGGAGTAGCAGACAGAGCGTTAGAAGGTGAGAGCAGGATAAGCCATGGTGTGGCCGTGTGTGTCTTGGTAAAAAGGATTGTATGTGGAGGAACAGTTCTGAGGGAAAGGTGAGATGGCTGGGGAGAATGGAGGGGGAAAAGACTAATTCCTTACTAGGTGGGGGGATTACAGGGGATAGGAAGAAAGAAAGGAGGATGGGGGTGAAAGTGATAAGAAAATGAAACATAGTGGTTTTAAATTATGTTACCTTGCAGCCAAATTCCAGTCAAATTCTAGTCTAATTCACAGTAGTGTAATTAGAAATCTGTAATTTGAAATATGGGATTTGAAATATATGAAGCAGACTACGTCTGGAGCAGACCCATTGCACTGAATATAAATGCAGCTAATGGCAATCAGGTGTGAGTGGAAAGTGGGCTGAGACTGCTCAGGTCACATGCACAGAGTTAAGGAAAGGTCATAAAAGGGGGGAGGGGTTTCACAGACCACTCAGATGCGTGGTGAAGATAAGGAGAATGGAGTACAATTATGTATACAGGAAGATGGGTGAGCAAATCATACCATTAAACAAAGCAATACACATGATGCATTCAGGAACACTGAAAAGCTGGGGTTTTCATACCATTAAACAAAGCAATACACAGGTCCTTGTGATCAGGGAAAATCCTGACCAAACTTTACTCTGCTGGAATAAATATATCTCCCATCCAGCAAGACCCGCTTTGGTGTACCACATACCTCCCCCCTTTGTTCAACCTTAGGAGGGTGGACACATGACATAAAGTGAACTCTGGACAGGGTGTGATAATACTGTAAGCTCCATGTCTTGTGCTGTGCAGAACTAAAGCCCACAAAGCAAAGCCCCCCTCCTTCTCTCTGCAGCTCTCATACTTCTCACCAAACCCCTCCCAGCCTGCACTCAGGCAATGTAATGTGAGCTGCCAGTGCTAGAGTTTTCCCTCTTCACAGCAGGGGTCCCATTGTCAGCAACGTGTGCTGTTCTTACCCTAGCAGCCATCTTGGAGACTCCATTCGGTTTTGGTTAATAACACGGTGGGAGCGTCCGCTAGAAACACGAAAGTACTGTTGTGAAACATGCGCCGGACAAGCAACGGTCCCGTGGTACTGGTAAACCCGTAGCTCCAACAGAACCCGAGAAATGGAATTCTCGGATGCCCTATAAACTAGCCCACCCGCGTGTGGGCTCATTTGAACCGTCATTTCAAAGTAAGATCATTGATAGGTCTGCCATTCTTCTGCGAGGTTCTCAGGATGAGTTATGCTCCTGATAATCTTTCAGAACTCCAACCATACCTTTCAGCAAGAGGAGGACCCTGGTAACTCCACCCCGTTTATGATGTCACGGCCACAGGTCTCTAAGGTAGGGGCCAGGTATTCTGGCTCAGATCTGCCCTGGACACCAGATACATAGC
Organism: Oophaga sylvatica; assembly: GCA_033576555.1. Classification (NCBI taxonomy): domain Eukaryota; kingdom Metazoa; phylum Chordata; class Amphibia; order Anura; family Dendrobatidae; genus Oophaga; species Oophaga sylvatica. The sequence continues at coordinate 24,652 of JARQOD010000764.1, read as the reverse complement.
AGCTCTGTGATGCATTGTGATGTGTCTCCCATCCCCCGACCGCATGGCTTGCCTACTATGATCTAAGAACTGTAAGTTGATCTTCCATCTTTAATCTATTTTATTTTCTGTAACCATATTGTACATAACTATATTGCCTCAGCTTGTTACATCCTTTTTTTTATATGGTATAAGCACTGCCTGTTTTTTAGGAATAAACCTATAAATTTATTAGTTTGTTTCTCCTGGTCTATAAACGAATTTACACGTGCCTGAAGCACTACGCTACTGTTTTGGGTTGCTACGGACCCGCTTGATAAATTGTTCATCAAAAGCCGTAGCTGGTGGCAGCTAAAAAGAAGGGGTGTAAAGTGTTGACCTATGGGGTGGCGTTGGCGGTGACGGAGCGGGTTTTATAAGTGTATTACCCGGCTGCGGCTCGGAGTAATTATAATTCCCTCACTGCAGCGTGCCCAATAGCCAGCACACATCCAAGTGACCCGTCTGGCGACTGATTATCCTAGGTGCAGTTCCCTGACTGACCTGAGGGTAAGGGGGGCGCCAGAGAGCTGCAAGTTCCTAAGTGGAAGTGGGATAATTATAAATCCCTGCAGTTTACTGGGTCGGACGGCAGCGGCCGTCGTGTGTGTTCACCGTTTCATCATATATTGGTGGCAGCGGTGGGATCACAAGCCGTGATACCCGGGCTACCCGTGTGGCGGACCGCGTGCCCGTTCATCACATATTGGTGGCAAGCGGTGGGATTATAGAGCATTAGTGATCCGGTTTGAGCAATCATTCCATTCACTAAAAAACTTGCACGGTTCTTCAGCGACCCTGCAGCTAAAGTTTTGGAGAACAGACTCAGTGTTTATTAGTCCTGAGACAATTGTGTGTACTTGCGGTTACCCCTCCCTTCTCTTTGTTTTTCTATCCTATCTTTTATTTGGCAACCATGGCTACAAGAGGAGCAAGTTGGTTCGAAAAGCAGAACAGGGACACTCTTGTGGGAATCTGTGTGTACCACGGCCTTGACCACAAGAACCAAACCAAAGCCCGACTGGTCCAGGCCCTGAAGGAACTGGAAGAGCACCAGAGTGTGGCGGGCACAGGAGCCGGCCCAAGCCAAGGTGGTGCTGCAGCAGAGGCCCTAACCCTGCATGCTTACACCCAGGGCGTGTTGGACCCTTACCTGCAGGCGGCCCTGGAGGGACTCCCTGCTGACAACCGGGAAGAACGCCTGAGGCTGATCCAGCAAGCTCAAGAGAGAGCCGAGCAGCGAGAGGCCAAACAGCGAGAGGCTGAGAGAGCCGAGCGGGAGGCTGAGAGAGCCCGAGCTGAGCGGGAAGCCCAAGCGCAGAGAGCCCATGAGCTGGAGATGGTCCAGCGAGGGGCAATGCCCTCCACAGCCCAGAGCAGTGTGCCCAGCAGCACTCAGAGTCCCAAGCCCCGGCCGGAGCACTTTCCCGTGCTGGAAAGGGACGGAGACTTGGACACTTTTCTGCGGGCCTTTGAGAAAGTCTGCAGACAGTACCGGCTGCCTGCCGACCAAATGGGCCAGGTACTTGACCCCCGGGCTAAAAGGCAAAGCTTTGGAGGCGTTTGCTTCCCTCGCGCCAGATCAAGACAGTGACTATGAGGCCATCAAGCAGGCCCTGATTGCCAAGTACCAGCTAACCCCTGAGGTATACCGAAAGAAGTTCCGGAACCTCCAACGTGGCCCACATGACAGTTATAGCGATGTGGTGCAAGGACTCAGGAACCACTTTGACCAGTGGATCCATGGACTGTCAGTTGACACCTATGAGGAGCTGAAAGACCTGATGATCAAAGACCAGTTCCTGCATCTATGCCCAGCTGAGGTCCGACAGTTCATCCTGGACCGAGAACCGGAGGACGCGGTCAGAACAGCACGGATCGCCGACAGCTATGAGGCCAACCGGAAAACCGAGGTGCGGAAGCCCGTCACCACCCGCTGGGGAGGGGGTAAGCCTGCAACCAACCCCAGTGCCCCTGCCAGTCGTCCCTCTGGAGGCACTATCCCCTTTGCCAGTGCCAGGCCTACATCAGACCCTCGCCAGTGTTTCTCCTGTAAAAGGACTGGTCACATCAGCGCCACCTGTCCGGAGAGGCAGAAGAACCCCCCAGCCAAGGCCTCCGGGCCCAACGCCTCTGTTCTTTTGGTGGGTGGTGTGGTGGGAGGGTTGATGACAACGTGCAGTCCGTCCGCGTGGGGGCCCGTCTTGCTACAGGCCTCAATGACACAGGGCTGAACGAACCCTCATCCGACCCGAACTGGCGGCCCCTGAAGAGTTGATTCCGGGGAAAACCTTAACTGTCACCGGGATTGGGGGCGTCCACTACCCCTTGCCGATAGCACGAGTTTTCATTGACTGGGGTGCCGGGAGCGGGGTGAAGGAAGTGGGGGTGTCCGAAAACCTGCCCACTGATGTTTTACTGGGGACTGATCTGGGGAGGATGGTGGCGTACTATGTCCCTGACACCCCTTCCCAATCTGATGATAAGGTTAACGTTAACCATGATGATGATGTTGATGATGATGGGAAACTGAATGTGTTACCTGCCAATGCTTTGCGAAGTGATTATGCAACCGATAACCTTTCTTTCCCTAGGAATGATGTTGATAGTGATGTATCTGTGCCATCTGAATCTGTTAACCCTTTCTCTGAAGTGGTAGATGTGTCCACAGGTACAGAAGCGTTCAGCCACGTCGCTCTGCGGAGTGAGACGGCTGAGGAACCCCTAGCAGGAGCAAGCGACAGTGCTCAAGGAAATGGGGAGGTGCATGGGAACCGTGAGGAAGGTGAAGCCATGACACTGACCAGTGCCACCAAAGAAGGAAACTGGCCCATAAGTAGCACTGCTCCTGAAGTGTTGGGGGTGGATGGGGAGGTAGAGCCCATAGCAGCGCAGGCTGATGGGTCTGTAGAAATCCCCGGGGAGACTGCATATGTAGCTGCTGTCACCCGCAGTCAGAGTGCCCGGATCGCAGGTAGCGCCCTGCCATCTGGACCCTCCTCCGCTACAGGAGAGACTGAACCAGAGGTGGACCCAGAGCCGGTCCCAGAGGGTCCCAGTGAGGAAGGAACCCTGACGTCACTTCTGGCTGCCTCCAGCCAGGAGTTCCAGGCTGCTCTGCACTCAGATGCGAGCCTGGAGAACTTGAGGCACCTCGCCGAGACGCCCACCTCCGTGACTGATAAGGAGAGGGTGTTCTGGGAACGAGGAAGGTTGTACCGGGAGACAGTACCCAGAGACTCCCAAAAGGAGTGGTTGAGGGAAAAACAGCTGGTCGTCCCGCACCAGTTCCGAGGTGAGTTGTTGAGGATTGCCCATGAGATTCCACTTGCTGGACACTTGGGGATTAGCAAAACTAAGGCACGGCTGTCTCAACACTTCTATTGGCCCAAGATGGGGACAGATGTGACTAACTACTGCCGCTCCTGTATCACCTGTCAAAGAGTGGGGAAGGCGGGGCCTGCTCTTAAGGCTCCCCTGATCCCGTTGCCAGTGATAGAGGAGCCTTTCCAGAGGATCGCGGTGGACATTGTGGGCCCGCTGGCCGTCCCCAGCAGCTCTGGAAAGCAATACATCCTGACTGTGGTAGACTACGCTACCCGGTACCCGGAGGCGGTAGCTCTGTCCTCAACTAGGGCAGATAAGGTGGCAGATGCACTGGTGACCATCTTTTCACAGGTAGGATTTCCCAGGGAGATGCTTACCGATCAAGGGACCCAATTTATGTCTCGCCTAATGAAGGCTCTCTGCAGCAAAATGCAGGTGACGCGTATGGTATCGAGTGCGTGTCACCCACAGACCAATGGTTTGTGTGAGCGCTTTAACGGTACCCTCAAACAGATGCTCCACATGCTGGTTGAGACCCAGGGACGCGATTGGGAGCGGTACCTCCCACACCTGCTATTTGCCTACAGAGAAGTCCCGCAGGCCTCGACGGGGTTCTCCCCCTTCGAGCTCCTGTATGGTAGGCGAGTTCGGGGACCCCTTGTGTTGATAAGAGAATCCTGGGAAGATGAGCCAAACCCCACGGAAGTGTCCATCGTGGATTATGTCATGCGCTTCCGCGACAAGATGCAGACCTTGACGCAGTTGGTGCATGACAACATGACGCAGGCTCAGGCTGACAAGAAGCACTGGTACGACCAGAACGCCCGGGAGCGGACCTACCAGGTGGGTCAAAAGGTGTGAGTGCTGGTCCCCGTACCAAAGGATAAGCTTCAGGCAGCCTGGGAAGGCCCGTACGTCGTGCACCAACAGCTCAACCCAGCCACCTACGTGGTCACGCTTGACCACACTCGGGGTAGGCGCAAGGCCTTTCACGTCAACATGATGAAGGCCCATCACGAAGTGAAGCCTGCGTCCTACTGGTCTGCAACTGCCCGAGGACGGGGAAGAGGATCCCCTCCTGGACATGCTGGCCCAAGCCCAGGCCAATGGGTCCATTGAGGACATGGAGGTAAATGCCTCGCTAACCGTCTCCCAGCGGTTGCAGTTGCTGACCACTCTGGAACCCTTCCGGGCCGAGTTCACAAACCGACCCGGAAGGACCAAGTTGGCAGTCCACGAGGTGGACACCGGGGATCATGCCCCATTACGGCGGACACCTTATCGGATCTCTGAGGAGGTGCAGCAGATTATGCGCCAGGAGATCCATGAGATGTTGCAGCTGGGGGTGATCCGGCCGTCCAAAAGCGCGTGGGCCTCACCTGTAGTTCTCGTGCCCAAAAAGGATCGGACCACCCGGTTCTGCGTGGACTACAGGGGGCTCAACGCCATCACTACCTCTGATGCGCACCCAATGCCACGCATCGAGGATCTGCTGGAGCGGTTGGCAAATGCCAAGTACATATCCATCATGGATTTGAGCCGGGGATACTGGCAGATTCCCCTGAGCCCTGCGGCGCAGGAGAAATCCGCCTTTATCACCCCTTTTGGACTGTACGAGTCCACGGTCATGCCTTTCGGCATGAAGAATGCCCCTGCCACTTTTCAGCGGATGGTCAACCACCTGCTTCAGGGACTGGAGGAGTACGCTGTGGCGTACCTGGACGACATTGCCGTCTTCAGTTCCACCTGGGAGGAACACCTTCAGCATCTCCAGGAGGTGCTCAAGTGTATTCACCAGGCAGGTCTGACCATCAAGCCGGGAAAATGCCAGATGGGCATGAGGGAGGTTCACTACCTGGGGCACCGGGTAGGTGGGGTTCCATGAGTCCAGAGCCCGAGAAAGTGGACGCGATCATGTCCTGGCCCACCCCCAGGACCAAAAAGCAGGTGAAGTCCTTCCTGGGCACTGCCGGGTACTATAGGTGTTTCGTACCGAACTATAGCGCCATTGCAAAACCCTTGACGGACCTCACCAAGGGCAGTCTACCCCAAACCGTCAGCTGGACAGATGGCTGTGAGGCGGCATTCCGAGCTTTGAAAACAGCCCTGTGCAGCTCTCCAGTGTTGAAAGCCGTCGACAGCCATCGGCCCTTCCTGGTACAGACTGACGCCAGCGAATTTGGCCTCGGTGCTGTACTCAGCCAGGTTGATTCGGGGAACCAGGAGCACCCCGTGTTGTACCTGAGCCGGAAACTTCTGCCAAGGGAAGTGGCATACTCCACCATCGAGAAGGAGTGCCTGGCCATGGTCTGGGCACTGCAACGTTTGCAGCCCTACCTGTACGGGCGCACCTTCAAGGTGGTCACCGACCACAACCCTCTGAGCTGGCTGCACACAGTGTCCGGAACCAATGGTAGGTTGCTACGCTGGAGCCTTGCCCTGCAGCAGTATGATTTTGCCATACAACACAAGAAAGGCAGCGATCATGGGAATGCTGATGGGTTATCACGACGTGGCGAACCCGCTGAGGTGCGCATGTCGGATTACAGACAGGTCATGCCTCCGTAGCGCCCTCTAAGAGGGGGAGGTGTGATAATACTGTAAGCTCCATGTCTTGTGCTGTGCAGAACTAAAGCCCACAAAGCAAAGCCCCCCTCCTTCTCTCTGCAGCTCTCATACTTCTCACCAAACCCCTCCCAGCCTGCACTCAGGCAATGTAATGTGAGCTGCCAGTGCTAGAGTTTTCCCTCTTCACAGCAGGGGTCCCATTGTCAGCAACGTGTGCTGTTCTTACCCTAGCAGCCATCTTGGAGACTCCATTCGGTTTTGGTTAATAACACGGTGGGAGCGTCCGCTAGAAACACGAAAGTACTGTTGTGAAACATGCGCCGGACAAGCAACGGTCCCGTGGTACTGGTAAACCCGTAGCTCCAACAGAACCCGAGAAATGGAATTCTCGGATGCCCTATAAACTAGCCCACCCGCGTGTGGGCTCATTTGAACCGTCATTTCAAAGTAAGATCATTGATAGGTCTGCCATTCTTCTGCGAGGTTCTCAGGATGAGTTATGCTCCTGATAATCTTTCAGAACTCCAACCATACCTTTCAGCAAGAGGAGGACCCTGGTAACTCCACCCCGTTTATGATGTCACGGCCACAGGTCTCTAAGGTAGGGGCCAGGTATTCTGGCTCAGATCTGCCCTGGACACCAGATACATAGCAGCTCTGTGATGCATTGTGATGTGTCTCCCATCCCCCGACCGCATGGCTTGCCTACTATGATCTAAGAACTGTAAGTTGATCTTCCATCTTTAATCCTATTTTATTTTCTGTAACCATATTGTACATAACTATATTGCCTCAGCTTGTTACATCCTTTTTTTTATATGGTATAAGCACTGCCTGTTTTTTAGGAATAAACCTATAAATTTATTAGTTTGTTTCTCCTGGTCTATAAACGAATTTACACGTGCCTGAAGCACTACGCTACTGTTTTGGGGTTGCTACGGACCCGCTTGATAAATTGTTCATCAAAAGCCGTAGCTGGTGGCAGCTAAAAAGAAGGGGTGTAAAGTGTTGACCTATGGGGTGGCGTTGGCGGTGACGGAGCGGGTTTTATAAGTGTATTACCCGGCTGCGGCTCGGAGTAATTATAATTCCCTCACTGCAGCGTGCCCAATAGCCAGCACACATCCAAGTGACCCGTCTTGCGACTGATTATCCTAAGTGCAGTTCCCTGACTGACCTGAGGGTAAGGGGGGCGCCAGAGAGCTGCAAGTTCCTAAGTGGAAGTGGGATAATTATAAATCCCTGCAGTTTACTGGGTCGGACGGCAGCGGCCGTCGTGTGTGTGCACCGTTTCATCACATATTGGTGGCAGCGGTGGGATCACAAGCCGTGATACCCCGGGCTACCGTGTGGCGGACCGCATGCCCGTTCATCACACAGGGCATCTGCGTTCCCCTGTAGTTTTCCTGCCCGATGTTCCACTGAAAATTTAAAATTTTGCAGTGACAGAAACCACCTGGTGACTCGTGCATTCCTCTCTTTAGCTTGACTCATCCAGGTCAGAGGGGAATGATCAGTCACGAAACGTCCTCCCAGTAAATAGTAGCGCAATGACTCCAGTGCCCAATTGATGGCCAGGCACTCTCTCTCTACAATGCTGTATCTGGTTTGAGCTGGAGTAAGCTTTCGACTCAGGAAACTAATGGGATGCTCCTCCCCATTAACCTTCTGAGACAGCACGGCACCCAGACCTATCTCTGACACATCAGTCTGTACAATGAGTTCTCTTTTGAAATCGGGTGTGATCAGAACTGGTGACCCACACAGTGCCCCTTTTAACTTTACAAAAGCTTCTTCAATTTGATCATTCCATCACACCATTACTGACTTCCTCCCCTTCAGGCAGTCAGTTAACGGCGCCGACAAGGTTGCAAAATTGGGAATAAACCGCCGGTAATATCCCACTAACCCCAAAAACCCTTTCACTTGTTTTGTGGTGAGGGGAAGGGGCCAGTTTGGGATTGCCTCCACTTTGTTTATTTGGGGTTTGAGAACTCCTCTCCCAATTACATACCCCAGGTACCGAGCTTCCTCCAACCCTATGGAACACTTCTTTGGGTTGGCAGTTAGCCCTGCTTGTCGCAGAGAATCTATCACCGCCTGTACCTTGGGTAAGTGACTTTCCCAGTCTGTACTGTACACAACAATATCGTCCATATAGGCCGCGGCATATCAGCGATGAGGACGGAGAACAACATCCATTAAACTCTGGAATGTCGCTGGAGCGCCATGCAACTCGAAGGGTAGGACCATATACTGGAACAGTCCCTCGGGTGTTACAAAAGCCGTTTTCTCTCTCACAGCTTTTGTTAGGGGCACCTGCCAATAACCTTTTGTGAGGTCAATGACTGAAAAATACCGGGCCTGCCCAAACCGCTCTATTAACTCATCGACCCAGGGCATGGGGTAGGCGTCAAACTTAGAAATTTCATTCAGTTTTCTAAAGTCATTACAGAACCTTAGTGTCCCAGTTGGCTTTGGTATTAGGACTATTGGGCTGGCCCACTCACTCTGGGACTCTTCAATGACCCCTAACTGCAGCATCTTTTTTAAGTCTTCCGAGATGGCTTGTCGCCGGGCCTCAGGCACCCGATAGGGCTTTAGTCGGACTATGGCCTGTGGCTCAGTGACAATGTCATGTTGGATTAGGGAGGTACGACCAGGGAGCTCCGAAAAAACATTGGTATTTCGGCTAACAAACTCTCGGACCTCCTGAACTTGTCTAGGAGACAAAGTGTCTGCTATTTTGACAGTGGAGAGGACTTCTCTTGCCTTCTCCTGAGGCAAGGGAGCCTTCTCTACTGGAAATGCAGGCAGTGGACAATCCTCACCAAGGTGGTCTCTGTCTTTCCATGGTTTGAGCAGGTTCACATGGTATACCTGCTCTGGCTTTCTCCGCCCTGGTTGGTGTACCTTATAGTTTACTGGACCCATCTTCTCCATAATCTCGTAGGGTCCCTGCCACCTTGCAAGGAACTTACTGTCCACTGTAGGCACAAGTACCAATACCCGATCCCCAGGGTTAAAGGACCTTACCCGTGCCTCCCGGTTATAGAACTGCCTTTGTGACCTTTGTGCTGTTTCCAAATGTTATCGGACTAATGGTAGGACTGTCTCCATCCTCTCTTGCATTTTTGCCTCATGTTCTATCACACTTTTGTGGGGAGTAGGTTGGTTCTCCCAGGCCTCTTTAGCTATATCGAGTAAGCCACAGGGATGTTGGCCATATAGTAGTTCGAAGGGCGAGAACTCCGTAGATGCCTGGGGCACCTCCCGCACTGCAAACATCAAGTATGGCAACAAGAGATCCCTGTCCTTACCATCTTTTGAGACTGCTTTTTTTAACATATTCTTCAGGGTCTTATTGAATCTTTCTACCAGACCGTCTGTTTGGGGGTGATAGACCGATGTGAGCAACTGTTTAACATTTAACAAGTGGCAGAGTTCCTTCATGATTTTTGACATAAAGGGGGTCCCCTGGTCTGTTAAGATTTCTTGAGGGATTCCCACCCGGGAGAACATACCCATAAGTTCTTTTGCAATGAGTTTGGGGGATGTATGGCGCAGGGGAATGGCCTCAGGATACCTGGTAGCGTAATCTACAACTACGAGGATGTGTTGGTGACCCCTTGCTTATTTATTAGCCGGCCCCACCAGATCCATGGCTATTCTCTCAAACGGTACTTCTATAATTGGTAATGGCACCAAGGGACTCCGAAAATGAGGCTGCGGGCTGGTTACCTGGCACACTGGACAGGAGTTACAATACCGTTTAACTTCTTCATAGACCCCTAGCCAGTAAAACCGTTGTAGAATTCGGTCTAAGGTTTTCTTTTGGCCCAAATGTCCCCCCAGTATATGCGCATGCGCTAAGTCCATTACCAGCCTACGATAGGCCTGAGGTGGCAGTAATTGCTCTACCATTTCCCCACGTATTTTCTCGACCCGATACAGCAAATCTTGGTTCAGCTCGAAATCGGGGAAATACTGTAGCTGCCCCGGGTTGTTGAGGTTCCCCATTGACAACCAGTACATTTTCCTGGGCTCGAGCCAACGTAGGGTCCCGGAGTGGCGCCGTACCAAAATTGTCACCTGCCACATTTAAGTCTGGCAATTCCGGTCCCGGTGGCAAGTCTTCCACCTCCCCAGCTAACACTTCTATATGAGAGGTTTTCCCCTCCTCCACCGAAGGAACAGTTACTCCTACCGCCATGCACATCTTCCTCTGGGCCACCAGGTTCATGCCCGATTTCTGGAGAATGCAACCTGGTTGCCACTGGTGCCGACGACTGTTCCGTGGGAGGGGTAATTACAGGCCAAAGCACAGAAAATAATGGAAAATCTCTCCCCATTATTACATCATAATGCAAATTAACCACCACCCCCACCTTGTGGCACCGCCTCCCCGCTGGCATGTTTATCATCACCAGGGCAGTAGGATAATGTTTTAGGTCCCCATGTATACACAACACACCCATTTTCCGACCAGTATACTCGCTGATTTGAACGTGGCTGGCTCGTGTTAGGCTCACAAGACTCCCTGAGTCCAGTAAAGCCGTAGCAGGGGTACCCTTCACCTCCACTTTACTCAAATGGTTCATAAATCACAGTAAACCAGAAACACCACATACCAGTATAATGTATAATTAAAACTCAATTCGAGAAAACTGGGAGTGGACATGGAATGTATAGACACATCTGTTAACTATAGAGAAACAACCCACATAGTGGAAAGAAGATGTACTAGTCCATATATATAAACAAAAATATTTTATTATTGGTACAAAACGACAACAAGTTAAATGTGGCAAGAGACTAAACAACACCCGGGGTGGATGTACACCCGCACACAAAGTTAAAATACGATAAGGGGCACACCACCCCCCCAAACCCTCAGTATAAAGAATACATTTATTGCAAAATCACAAAAGCCCATGAGTGGATATTAGAGAGCGATGAATGAAACACCAAGAATTGATAGGTTTCAAAAAATCGCAGACTTTGCCTCAGCACCGTGGGGCTCAATCCCACACACAATCACCGGGCCGTTGTGCAAAGTAACAACTAGGGCGCCGATACCAACTGCAAAAGGAAACCCTATGATGTGGAAAATGCCAACATTAGTGCAATGCACATTACCTATATTAGGAGACCGGGTATATCCTAACTAATCAACAAAATAGTATATGTTACCTAGCAGCTCAGGAACACGGCATGAATGATGCGAGGGCAAGAGGGGGTGTGTGTGCGCACCCCAACGCACGTTTCGGTCCGATCCTTCTTCCTCTTGCCACACCCCCTCTTGCCCTCGCATCATTCATGCCGTGTTCCTGAGCTGCTAGGTAACATATACTATTTTGTTGATTAGTTAGGATATACCCGGTCTCCTAATATAGGTAATGTGCATTGCACTAATGTTGGCATTTTCCACATCATAGGGTTTCCTTTTGCAGTTGGTATCGGCGCCCTAGTTGTTACTTTGCACAACGGCCCGGTGATTGTGTGTGGGATTGAGCCCCACGGTGCTGAGGCAAAGTCTGCGATTTTTTGAAACCTATCAATTCTTGGTGTTTCATTCATCGCTCTCTAATATCCACTCATGGGCTTTTGTGATTTTGCAATAAATGTATTCTTTATACTGAGGGTTCGGGGGGGTGGTGTGCCCCTTATCGTATTTTAACTTTGTGTGCCGGGTGTACATCCACCCCGGGTGTTGTTTAGTCTCTTGCCACATTTAACTTGTTGTCGTTTTGTACCAATAATAAAATATTTTTGTTTATATATATGGACTAGTACATCTTCTTTCCACTATGTGGGTTGTTTCTCAAATGGTTCATACTGGGTCCCTCTGGGTTGCCCACTGCACATATGAGTTCGGCATAGTGCGACTGATAGTACCCAAAGTTTGTGTCCATGGGCTCAGTCAGGTGGGGGCAATCAGCTCTCACATGTCCTGGTTCTTGGCACTGCCAACAGATTATGGGACCCTTTCATCCCCAGACCCGTCCTGGGCGGCCTTCCGGGTCTCTGCTCGTCGAGCCGCTGGTGAAGGTTTAGGGAATTTACTCATTACTTTCCGGGGAGTCTCTCCCTGTATCTCCTTGTTAGCCCCATATCTTTCAATGAGGTCTACCATCTGGAGGCCATCAGTTGGGGCTGCCTGTCCAACCCATGTTTGAAGGGTGTGGGGGCAAATTTCTCCAGAATTTATCAGTTACTATATGATCCAGCATAGCGCTGGGTGACAACACCTCCGGCTGCAACCACTTTTCTACTAGGTGTACTAAATCATAATACTGGGACCGAACTGGCTCAGAAGGAGAAAACTTCCACTGGAGTACCCGCTGGGCCCGAACCAAGACATTTACCCCAAGACGTGTGAGTATCTCACCCTTGACGATCCCGTAGTCCCTCTGTTGCTCGGGGGGTAGGTCCCTATAGGCTTTCGCGGGCCCTGGAGCCAAAAACGGAGCCACGATTTCGGCCCACTGGTCTCGGGGTAGTCTCTCCCTCTCAGCCACGCCTTCAAACATCTCCAGGTACACCTCGACATCATCTGATTTCTCCATTTTTGGAATCGCTGTACGCACCGTTTCCGGACATCCTGGTGTCCCTGGGCAGCTCCTGCTGTCTGCGGCGCTCTATGGTGCTGCATCTGTAGACTGTTGGATTCCTGTTGCTGCTGATTAAATATTTGTTGCTGCTGCATAGCCTGCTGCTGCTGTCGCACGGCCTCCACAAGCAACTTTACCGTGCTCTTTATCTCCGGACAGTTCTCCACTGGGTTTTGCGTCACTTTTTTCACCCATGACATCGACTGTCATGCAGAGGAAAAAAACACAGCCTGACCTCACTGCGTCTGCCCGCATTCAAGCCACCAATTGTAGGGATCTGCTTTAGTAGGCAGAATGAGGCAACACACAGGCTTCCAGTTCAAATTTCAGTGGTTTAATGATGTTTTCAAAGTCCAGATAACATAAACAAAACAGAACATAAAAATACTCCAGCTTGTAGAACCACTGTTCCCAGACTCACCCTTGTTGGGACGGGCTTAACTAAGCGGCTGCAGGCCAGCAGGGACCGCCAGGTGCCATTCCCCGGGTGGTCTGGACTTTGCTTTCTGGTGCTCACTGACACAGTGTATCAAAATGACACTTCCAGGCTGACTTCAGCCGAGCTCCTTCTCTTCCACACCCACATACTACAACAGATCCTTATTAAATAGGCCTAGACCACACCCTCAGGTGAGGTACACATCACCTGAGCTGCTCACATGTCTATGACCTCATCACAGGTCCTTGTGATCAGGGAAAATCCTGACCAAACTTTAGTCTGCTGGAAGAAATATATCTCCCATCCAGCAAGACCCCCTTTGGTTTACCACAATATATATATATATATAACTTCCTTTTCACCCCAACTGGGGGTGGACTTTATTGTCCTTTCTCTTTTTGAGTCCTCTACCAGAAGCCTGGGAGTTTGTGGGTTCTTTGCAGGATTTTAGTTGTTCCCAGCATTGCGATTTTCTGGACAAAGAGCTCAGATGTTGCTCCTGGGATCTGTTGCAGCAACATCTGAGCTCTCTGTCCAGAAAAGCGTAATGCTGGGAACAACTAAAATCCTGCATATATCTTGAAGAATATTTCCTAGGAAAACTATGTGTAAATTAAATAGAGAATTGCTCTATGTAAAAGCTTATTATATATATTGTACGCTTTTCAGGGGATATAGCTCTGGGATCGCCGTCCTGGTAGACGGAGTGGCACGGAAACAGTTCATTCACAGACAGCAGTTCTGGTAAAAACTGGCCGCAACCAGTTTTATTAAAGTCCACAGCAAACAGAACATAATCAAAACCAAATCATAAACATAAGACCTGGGCTTGTCCAGCCACTTACTACACTTAGATAGATTTCCCTATCTACCTGGGACCAGACTCTAACAGCCTGGGCCAAAACAACACATATGTTCAGCATTTACCAGCATGGAGTTTCACAGAGTCTCCTCCTTGTGTCTGAAGGCACCTTCAACGTCCAGACTTGAGAGAGCTCCCCTCCTATTCAGCAGCTATCCGCATGGATTCTCACAGAGACTACTCCTGTGTCCGGGGTACATCGAGCACCCAGACTGAGACAGCTCATACTCCTGGAGACTCTTTCTTGTGCCTGGACTCCTTGTCCAGACTAAGCGAGCTCTCTGTCTGTGTTCGCAGACACCTACTTCTGGTCTCCTAATTAACAGCTGAGTGGTTTCAGGCCTGAGCTGCAAGTGTGTACTGAATGTAAGGTGTAGTGACCTTTCTCTACCACTAGGTTTACAAAGCCATACATTTCCCTTATACCAGTCAGCAAAGTATCTAGGTGAAATGTACACCCCATTCAACACACATATTCTCACTGTCTCACATATCCCCCCCCTCTTCACCAGACCGGAGGGCTGGTCATCCAGACCGGAGGGCTGGTCAACAATCCAAAAGAGACAGTGAACTCTTGACCAGTCATGGCCCTCATCAGCTTCATCTTCATCTGAAGCATCCGCACTACCCTGTACCCTCCCAGGCCTATGCTCTCTGCGGGCCTCGGGTATCCTGCACGGTTTCATCTTGACCTTAGGGCCGGGCTCAGTTTCGATATGTGCCTGGCCAGAGAAGTACGACCCGGCACATCAGAACACTTCTGCTGACTCTTCCTCAGAAACTCACGTACCTCCTGTCCCTGGTGCACTGACCATGTGTCACCAACTATCACAGAAGGTATAGGGGGTTTTTCACTTTTCTCTAGTTCCCCTTGAACCCTCTTTAGCACATCTATTTTCTTGAATATCGGTTGACTCATAAAGTCTATTTCACAGACCTTAAGCTCCTCTGCCATGGTCTCTGACCATTTTAAGCTACACTGTTCAAATGATTGGGACTGTAGAAGGAGCTGATCTTTTTTCTTTTGCAGTACACATAATTCATCCGCTAAGTCTCCAGCTGAATTGTAATGTTCTACCGTGACAACAGCATTCTTATATATAGCCTTAGACTTATTGAGCAGCATTTGCTCTTGCAACGAAGAGATTCCCTGTATCCTTCCTTTTATTTCATTGACCTTCTCACGAAGATGCTCATGGCTTTCATCACACTCCTTCATCACAGTTTGGAGTTTTTTCTGAGAAGTCATCAATTCATCTGGTACCTGTTGGACGTCTTTTATGTCTTCGGCCCCTTCTTCAGGCTCTTCTGGTAGAACATGCTCAGAAGCCCTACCATCAGTCTTACATTCTACCTCTTCAGTCACATCATTATGGTCTCCAATATTTCCATTTATTCCGGCTTTCAAGTTCTCTTTGATAGCTGCATCTGTATACTCAGAACCCGCCGGATTCTTCTCTTCCACCACGTTCTGCATCCCATCTGAGCTCCCATGTGTCTGCAGCGGCAACGGAGTGACACATCGCTTTTCCCATTTGTTGGGACGTGGCTCTGATGTAGACTCCATGAAAGTGCGCTTGAGCTCACCAACGCCAGCCTGATGTCTCAAAATCTCATCTTGTGACTTATCCAGATCCTTGGTGTCACTCGGGAACACCGCTGGGGCTCCGGGCGCCGAACTTCCAGCCTGAGCTTCACGAGTTGCAGCTACTGATCCGAACCGCAACCCGTCCACGCCGCTGTCTTCGGCAGAAACAGATTCCTGGACAGAGTCAGTCCCCATATCTTCAGTCTTGTTCCTCACAGCTTCACTTGAGACCTCAGCTTCTGATGAGGCATCTGGCTTGGTGACTACCACTTCTATGGCTCCTTCCACCTCTGCAGAATCTCCCTCAGAGTCCCTGGCATGATACAGATCCCCACCACACGTCGACAACTTCCCACTTCCAACAGCCTCCACTTGTGCTGTGTTCAGTCTCAGGGTCCTGCCTTCAAAGCTCAGCTCTCCTCCTTTCACCTTAGTCTTCGCCAGGGAACTGGCCAACTGTAAAACATCTTCAGATGCCATCTTCTGTCCGGCTGTAACGTCAGCATCAGCTTTCTTCTCAGGACTCTCAACCTCTTCTGCTACCATGCCTTCCTCATTTGCACTGGTTGCTTGATTGTCATCAGATGATTCACTATCACTACCACTATCCCTGTCTGACCCCTTTTTCTCAGCCACATCCAGCTCACTTTCAGGGTTATACAATTCATTCTCATTCTCATCCTGCTCACTTTCAGGGGTATACAATTCATTCTCATTCACATCCTGATCTGGAACCTTAGTTAACATGTCATCCACAACATTAACTTCACCATCTGGTCCCTCAAGTATGTGACTATGTGACAACCCCAGCACTATACTTCTATATAGCTCAGGTACTAGGAGCTGGCTCACGACCTCTCCCTGGACTTCAGTGTCCCTATACAAAAGTTGTTTATGGCAACATGAGGAAACCTCTCCTCAGAGCCAGGCTCTTGGGAAACCTCATTTAGAACAATTATATTTTCCTGTGCCGTTTTAACAGTGGGGTACTGCGCACCCTCAATAGGAGCTTCATCACACTGTCCATCAGAAACATTTTTCCCCCAGAGATCCTTAGACCGAGGAAAGTCATTACCCAATATGACGGGGGGCACCAGGTTCTTCACTACCCCCACTTCACATGAAACCTCCCCGCGTTTGGGGATCAAGTCCACGACAGTCTCTGGGTAGACTTTGGTGTCTCCATGGACGCACACCACACTCAGGTGTTTATCAGGGATAAAGTCCCTATCAATCAGGCTGTCACATACGGAAGTCACTGGACTCTCTGAGTCCAAGAGGGCCTGTGCTGGGCAGTCATTTACAACCACCGGGGACCCCTGTGGTCCAGTCTCTTCGGCTGAGGTGGACACACACACACAGGCTCTGCGCAGGAGAGAGGGATCCGCCAACATCACAACACATAGGCTCCCCCTCTATTGGACAGTTGGCTGCAATTTCACGACATCTCCAACACTGTCCATCACACGTTCCCACCCACACGACCCCAACAGCTGGAACGCTCTTACCGGGAGAGTTCGGCGTCCAGGAACTCTGAAGTGACGATCTCTCAGACGGCTGGTCACGGAGGCAGTCTTTGGTGGCGAAGGCCCTCTCCATCAGGCTGACCAGACGATTGGCGTCCTGGTGGTCTCCTTGTCCGACCTCTGGCTGTACCTCAGGAGGATGTGCTTGGGTGTAGCGGTCCACTATCACCTTTTCAACTCCATAATCAGGTTTGCTGACTGCAGACTCCCAACTGCATCTCCAGTCATGAACTCCCCTGGCACGGGCTGTCACCGTAACACCCAGCCGGGTAAGAATCTCCGCTTTCAGCTTGGCATAGTCTTGGCTGTCCTGCTCGCTCAGGTCAGCATAGGCCCTTTGGGGTTCTCCAATCAGATAGGGTGCGACCATCATGGCCCATTCAGATAGGGCAGATTCTCCTTCTCTGCCAGTCCCTCAAACCTAGTGAGATATATCTCCACATCGTCACGAGGTGTCATCTTTTTCAGGGACCGTCTTACCGCCTTCTTTACAGCGGACAATGCAGGTGACTTTGCAACATTACTTTGGGACGATGCGCTGCCAGTCTTTTGTAGTGCTGCAACCTGCTCAAAAAACAACCGGTTATTCTCCTGCTGCTGCTGCAGGAATTGCTGCTGGGCCTGGACCAGGTACTCAAGGAGCTCCTCCATACTGCCGGACTTATCTGTCTCAACCACGGCAGTCTTATGTTGCACATTAACTTGCGCCATTTGTTCAAACAGCGCCTCCATGCTGTCATCCATGCTGTCAGACTTCTCTGTCTCAACAACAGCAGTCTTCACTCAAGACATACACACTCCACAGTCTTTTCTACAAAAAATTCAGCTTTGAGGTGCAGACACTTTTTTTTTTTTTTTTTCTCTGCAAACTCTATTAGGGCCACTGTCTCTTTAAGACTGCTCCAACAGACTTTTCCTTTGCTGCTGCACACTCCACAGTCTTTTCCACAACAAGTTCAGCTTTGCTGTGCAGACACACTTTTTTTTTTTTTTCTTTTGCAAACTCTATTAGGGCTACTGTCTCTTTAAGACTGCTCCAACAGACGTTTCTTTTGCTGACACACTTTTTTTTCTCTGCTGCTGCTTCAACAGACTTCACCTTTATTGCTGTCTCTCGCCACTGTGCTGCACGCACATTCTAGCACCAATTGTAAGCTTTTCAGGGGATATAGCTCTGGGATCGCCGTCCTGGTAGACGGAGTGGCACGGAAACAGTTCATTCACAGACAGCAGTTCTGGTAAAAACTGGCCGCAACCAGTTTTATTAAAGTCCACAGCAAACAGAACATAATCAAAACCAAATCATAATCATAAGACCTGGGCTTGTCCAGCCACTTACTACACTTAGATAGATTTCCCTATCTACCTGGGACCAGACTCTAACAGCCTGGGCCAAAACAACACATATGTTCAGCATTTACCAGCATGGAGTTTCACAGAGTCTCCTCCTTGTGTCTGAAGGCACCTTCAACGTCCAGACTTGAGAGAGCTCCCCTCCTATTCAGCAGCTATCCGCATGGATTCTCACAGAGACTACTCCTGTGTCCGGGTACATCGAGCACCCAGACTGAGACAGCTCATACTCCTGGAGACTCCTTCTTGTGCCTGGACTCCTTGTCCAGACTAAGCGAGCTCTCTGTCTGTGTTCGCAGACACCTACTTCTGGTCTCCTAATTAACAGCTGAGTGGTTTCAGGCCTGAGCTGCAAGTGTGTACTGAATGTAAGGTGTAGTGACCTTTCTCTACCACTAGGTTTACAAAGCCATACATTTCCCTTATACCAGTCAGCAAAGTATCTAGGTGAAATGTACACCCCATTCAACACACATATTCTCACTGTCTCACAATATATATATATATATATATATATATATATATAATAGCTTTCTCTTTTTTTTCAATATTATAAAGAGAAAGCTATTATAGATATATTTATATAGTGGCAGTTCAACTCCCTCAGCTATACACAGAGGTAGAAAGCAGGATGTAATGTATGTAGTACAGTTCATATAGCGTCTTGTGCTTGGGTGCGATGAAAACACAGGAGTCACAGGTTTGATATAGAAAAGTCCTGTATTACTTCATACAAGTTGGCAGAAATAGTCACACAGTTTGCAGACACAGAAACAGGAGACACAGCAGGCCAGAGTAATCCAAGCTCAGCAATCACTCTCCAATACAGATTCAGGATCTTCTTCTCTGTTACCGTAAGTCCATGCAAACGTGGGTCTTTCAAAGAGCAGGGTTCAGAGTCCACAAGTGCTTCAGAGTTCCTCAGTAGGAATAGCTGGAGTACAAGGTCCAAGGCTTACAGGAGTCAAGTCACAGGTTCACTGCAGGCTAGATTCTGAAGGGTCCAATGTACTTATGTCCCAACTTAGACGATGGAATCCTTAACTTAAGATTTCTGGTTGACAGCCAGACCAAGTCTCCTACCTTGAAAGCTGGTGCAGGTTTACGAAATTTATCTGCTGCTTTCTTGTACCTTTCTTGAGCCGATTCCAGATTTTCCTTTAGAAGATCCATATTCTTCTGTAAAGACGTCATTCTTTCAGCCACTGCTGGTAAAGGCGTTTCTATGGGAAATCGTGGTAGAATGTTAGGATGATAACCTAGATTAGAGTAAAAAGGAGACTGTTTAGTGGAGGCACTCTGAGAGTTGTTATACGAGAACTCAGCTAATGGAAGTAGATCCACCCAATCATCCTGTAGGTGGCAGACAAAGCAGCGGAGATACTGCTCCAGGGTTTGATTGGTTCGTTCGGTCTGTCCATTAGTCTGGGGATGAAAAGCAGAAGAAAGGTTTACTTTAATGTCCAATGCTGCACAGAAATTTTGCCAAAACCTAGAAGTGAATTGCACCCCTCGATCCGAAATAACCTCATCCGGTACTCCATGTAAGCGAAACACATCTTTAATCATCAAATCTGATGTCTATTTTGCAGTGGGTAAGCCGACACAAGGGATAAAATGAGCTGCCTTTGTTAGACGGTCAACCACCACTAGAATGGTGTTCTTCCCCTGAGAGGTTGGTAACTCCACAATGAAGTCCATAGAAATGGATCCCCACGGGCGGGACGGGGTGGGAAGAGGCTGTAACAGACCAGTTGGTGAGGAGCGAGGTGTTTTGCATCTTGCACAGACCTCACATGAAGTGACATAATTCAAAACATCCTTCCTGCAAGTGGGCCACCAAAAGAAACGAGAAAGAAATTCCTGTGTCTTTAGAATTCCTCTATGCCCAGCTATCTTGGAATCGTGAATGAGTTGCAATACTCTTAATCTGACTGTTTCAGGAATATACAGACGTTGTCCCTGAATCCACACACCATTCTTAAAGACAAGACTTACGTCCCTTGGGGGTTGTGCCAAAAAGGAATCCGCATGGTATGCTTCCTTGATGTCCTTAAGTAGGTCTTGATTATGAATTACTCCTAGGAATCTAGAGTCAGGAAGAATAGTCTTAGGAGGAGTAATTGGACGTGTCTCTGCTGAGTAAATCCTAGAGAGTGCATCAGCCTTTCCATTGCGCGATCCTGGTCTATAAGAGATGATAAAATTAAATTGGTTTAAGAAAAGATTCCAGCGAGCCTGGCGAGGAGTCAGGCACTTAGCCGACCTGATAAACTCAAGGTTACGATGGTCTGTCAGGACGACTATTTGCTGTGCAGCTCCCTGAAGAAGGTGTCTCCATTCTTTGAAGGCGGCAATAATGGCCAACAACTCTCTATTGCCCACATCGTAGTTCCTCTCAGCCGAAGACAACTGCTGGGAAAAGAAGGCACAGGGATGCAAGACATTCTTCTCACCTGTTCTCTGAGAGAGTATAGCTCCAACGGCACAGTCTGAAGCATCCACCTCTATTATGAAGGCAAGCTCGGGGTTGGGATGTACTAGGATAGGTGCAGTGGTAAATTTATCTTTTAGACGGGAAAATGCTTCCTGGGCTTGGGGAGTCCAGGAAAACCTAGACTCTTTCCGGGTAAGTTGAGTGATAGGTGACACTACCTCAGAGAAATTTCTAATGAAACGTCTATAGAATTTGGCAAACCCGATGAAGCGCTGTACCTCCTTCACATTTCTAGGACTTGGCCAATCCTTGATGGCTTGGGTTTTGCTTCCATCCATACTAATTCCTTGTGTAGACAGTACATACCCCAGAAATTGAATTTCGGTCCTATGGAATTCACACTTTTCAAGTTTGATGTAAAGATGATTTTGTCTTAGACGTTCCAAGACCATTCTCACATGTCCATGATGTTCCTCTGTGGAGTTAGAAAAAATTAGAATATCATCCAAATAAATTACCACGAATGTATCTAGGAGATCCCTGAAGATGTCATTCACCAAGTGTTGGAAAGTGGCTGGGGCGGTACTCAGACCAAAAGGCATAACTAGATATTCAAAGTGTCCATAGCGTGACCTGAATGCAGTCTTCCATTCATCCCCAGGTCTAATACGGACTAAGTTATAGGCCCCACGAAGATCTAGTTTAGAAAAAATTTTGGCATGTCGCACTCTCTCCAATAACTCAGGGATTAAAGGCAATGGATAACGGTTTCTAATAGTAACCTTATTGAGTTCCCTATAGTCTACGCATGGTCTCAGAGATCCATCTTTCTTCTTTACAAAGAAGATGGGTGCACCTGCAGGAGATGAAGAGGGGCGTATGAAGCCCTTGGCTAGATTTTCATCTATGTAATCCTTTAAAGCCTTTAGCTCGGGCCCCGCCAGGGGGTAGATCTTACCAAAAGGTATCTCTGCTCCAGGCAATAATTCAATTGGACAATCATATGGACGGTGAGGAGGAAGCTGGTCAGCGTTCTTCTTGTCACATAAATCCACATAGTCCTGGTATACAGCTGGTAGTTCAGGGACTGACATGATTCCTTTAGGAACAGAGCAAGCTGAAACTTTTGGACTCATCTGTTTCTCTGGAAAGTGTAATTCCTTGGTCTCCCAGTTAATGGTAGGATTCTGAGCCTGCAGCCATGGTAGCCCTAGAATAATGGGAAAGTGGGGAGAAGAGATAAGCATAAAGGACAGTTTCTCTTGATGATCTTTACCCATAAGAACCCTCAAAGGCTCTGTTTCCTGATCCACTGGTCCAGAGGTCAGCAGGGAGCCATCCACAGTTTCCATCTGTACTGGAGTAGCCTTCTTCACTGAACGTATTCCCTGTTTCAGAGCAAAGGAGACATCCATAAAATTTCCACTTGCCCCTGAGTCGATCATAGCAGAGCTAGACACCCAAGCTGAGTCAACCCAGAGTTTGATGGAAAGAAAGCAATGAGAATTGTTTTTCTTACAACTCAGCTGGGACACCGCTGAGGAAACTTGAAAAATGGCAGCGTTTACACAGTCAACGTCCTCAGAGGTAACGGAGTTTAAGTCAGAGAAATCAAGATCTGTTGCTGCAGATCTCTCTGGAGCCTGAGGCTCGGACCTGACAGATCCCCTCTCGCAACACTCACAATGAATGAGTGCTGCAGTAGTCTTACGAGAACGGCTGGGGCAGTTTATAATGAAGTGCCCTGACTTACCACAATAGAAACATAGATTCTCCTTAAAACGATGTTCCTTGCGTGCATCACTAACCCGTCGTTGTAAAGAGTCTACCTGCATGGGTTCAGGTTCAGGTTCCCGTGTAATCCTACTCAAAGGTTCCTTAGCTGGAGAGGAAGGTAGGAAAAGGTTAGTACGATTGCTTTCGAACCATCTCTCTTGCCTGCGTTCAGTCAGACGAGTATCAATACGGATGCAGTAGTTAATAAAGTCACCTAACGCAGTGGGAGGGTCGGCACGAGCAAGTTCATCCTTAATCAGTGGAGATAACCCCTTTTGAAAAATAGATTTTTTGGGGGAACTGTCCCAGGTGGTATCAAGGGCCCATCTCCTGAAATCCAAGGCATATTCAGCTACCGAGTGCTTACCTTGGCGCAAAGCTAACATGGCTGCTTCAGCTGTTGCACCTCGATTGGGGTCATCAAACACCTGCCCCATGGCTGAAATAAAATCATCAAGGTGATTCAAACAATCATCCTCAGTCTCAATCAGAGGGTTTGCCCACATTAAAGCCTTGTTGGTAAGCAACATAATTATAGTAAGCACCTTAGATCGTTCAGTGGGAAATTGTGAAGCATGTGCAGAAAAAAAAAGATTGCATTGATTAATAAATCCCCTGAATTTCTCACGTTCACCGCCAAAACGAAAAGGGGGCAACTTGGGAATCCCAGCACTCGGGGCTACGGCAGGAGCCTGGACTCGCCCCTCTAGAACCTCAATCCTGGCTCGCAAATCCTGGGTAGTCTGTCCAACCACTTGCAAATTGTGATTATTGAGGTCCTGTAGATTTGTAAAACGGGTCTTTATATTCTGCAAATCTGCAAGGATATTATCAGTCACTCCGCAAAGTTCCTTTATGCGGGCCTCCATTTTCCAGATCTTTTAAGACAGGATTACTGGAAGAAGAGGAGAGAAAAAAAAACAATAGTGTTCACCTGTGGCAACACTGCAGAGAGAAAAAAAAATTAAGGGAACTGCTCACCTGGAATGGTTGTGAGAAGTCACAACCACTATCATCACAGAAAGTTTCAACCAGACATCTGATATCCAGAGTTACAGCAGACAAAAAAGAGAAAAGAAAGGAAAAAAAAAAACAATAGTGTTCACCTGTGGTAACACTGCAAAAAGAAAAAACTTAAGGGAATTGCTCACCTGGAATGGTTGTGAGAAGTCACAACCACTGTCATCACAGAAAGTACAACCGGACGTCCGATATCCACAGTACAGCAGACACAGCCTTCCAGACCCAGCAGACACTAACGTTTTGGCTTCAGAATCTTGTAATGTATGTAGTACAGTTCATATAGCGTCTTGTGCTTGGGTGCGATGAAAACACAGGAGTCACAGGTTTGATATAGAAAAGTCCTGTATTACTTCATACAAGTTGGCAGAAATAGTCACACAGTTTGCAGACACAGAAACAGGAGACACAGCAGGCCAGAGTAATCCAAGCTCAGCAATCACTCTCCAATACAGATTCAGGATCTTCTTCTCTGTTACCGTAAGTCCATGCAAACGTGGGTCTTTCAAAGAGCAGGGTTCAGAGTCCACAAGTGCTTCAGAGTTCCTCAGTAGGAATAGCTGGAGTACAAGGTCCAAGGCTTACAGGAGTCAAGTCACAGGTTCACTGCAGGCTAGATTCTGAAGCACTGATTGCTCAGCTGTGGCTGCTTAAGAAGCAAAGGAGAGAATCAGGGCGGGAACATGCAAGCTGGAAACTCCATTTTGACTGAGGGCAAGATAGCTGCAGCAAGACAGAAAGTAAAATGGCTGACGAACAAACTGAGTTTCAGGGATATATACATAGAACCTTACACAGGAACACTGTCTCTTTAAATCTTCTGTTGGTTTGTTATACAGACTGCATAAAAGAAAACAAAAAAAAAAAACAGAAACAAAATGCTGTAACACAATTCATACATTTGCAGGGAGCTGCCCGCTCAGAAGCAACATAGGTTCAGTCTTGCCTCCTCAAGACACAAACCACTGGAGATCCCCTCTCCACCCCTACTGAACCCCAGCTGCCTCTGGAGTCCAGCTAATTAAGCCCCAGACCACTCTTTGGGGTGGAGATAACGTGGACAACCTCCCACTTACTCTTTGGTTGTCCACAAAAACCCAGCCCATTATGTAAATTAGCTGTTA
>JARQOD010000763.1:60419-125198 GCA_033576555.1 Oophaga sylvatica | reverse complement strand
GGCCAAGTGAGTTTCTAAAATTGATCTTCGGGGGGCATACAATTTGTTGCGCATGAAGGAGTGTGACGAATGGAAGACTGCTTTTAACACTCCACTGGGTCATTTTGAGAATCTGGTTATGCCTTTTGGCCTTACCAATGCTTCTGCATAATTTCAGAATCTTATTAATGACATCCTTAGACCTTTGATCGGCAAAAATGTGGTTGTGTATTTGAATGACATTTTGATTTATTCGCCGGATCTGGAATGTCATTGGCGGAGCGTTCGTGAGGTATTACAGTTATTGAGTGACAATTCGCTTTTTGCTAAACTGGAGAAATGTGAGTTCGCTGTACAGAGAATTAGTTTTTTGGGCTACATTATCTCCAGCGAAGGTTTTGAGATGGACCCGGTGAAAGTTCAAGCTGTGCAGAAATGCCCTAGGCCTATTGGCTTGAAATCATTACAGAGGTTTTTGGGTTTCACCAATTATTATAGAAAATTCATTAAAAATTTTTCTACAATTGTCAAAACACTGACCGATCTCACCCGGAAAGGTGCTAATGCGGTTCAGTGGACTACTGAGGCCATTGAAGCTTTTGTGTTTTTAAAGGAGAGGTTCAGCTCTGCTCCCATCCGTATGCAGCCTGATGTGACTAAACCGTTTTTGGTTGAGGTTGATGCTTCTTCTGTGGGGGTCGGCGCGGTGTTGTCTCAGGAAAACACGGATGGAGAACATCCTTGTGCTTTTTTTTTTCAAAAAATTTTTCTGAGACTGAACTGAATTATGATATTGGTAATCGGGAATTGTTGGCCATTAAACTCGCATTTGAACACTGGCGGCATCTCTTGGAAAGTGCTGAATTTCCCGTTCAGGTTTTCATGGATCATAAAAATCTGATCTATCTGGATGCTGCCAAACGCTTGAATGCCCGTCAGGCTAGGTGGGCACTGTTTTTTCGCTGATTAATTTTTCTGTTACTTACATCCTGGGTACTAAGAATGTGAAAGCCGATGCTTTGTCTCGCAGTTTTTCTCCCATGGTTGGTGCTGAGGAGGAGGAGAACATTTTACAAGAAGGGGTTGTGATTGCTGCTTTGGACTCTGTGTTGGAAGATGAGATTCTTAAAGCACAGGAGAATGCCCCATCTAACACTCCCCATGGGAGGTTGTTTGTGCCTGGGACCTTTAGGAGAGATTTGTTTGTGGAGTGTCATGAGTCTCGGTTGGCAGGTCATCCTGGAATCTCTGAGACCAAGAGACTTGTGGGTCGCAGTTTTTGGTGGCCGGGATGTCAGAAGGAAGTCATTAAGTGGGTGCGTCAATGTACTGTGTGTGCTAGATCTAAGTCTTCACATACTCCTGCTGCAGGGTTGCTTTGCCCTTTGGAGGTTCCTAGTGCACCTTGGACACATTTGGCTATGGACTTTATTACTGACTTTCCCCCCTCTGAGGGTTTCACTGTCATCTGGGTGGTCATGGACCATTTTAGCAAGATGTGTCACTTGGTTCCTTTCATCAAACTGCCCTGCGCTAAGACTCTCGCTAAGGCCTTTGTCAAGGAAATTGTCAGACTACATGGCGCTCCTACTGACATTGTTTCCGATAGGGACCTCAGTTCGTGGCTCGTTTTTGGCGCGCCTTTTGTGACAGGTTGGGAGTTCATTTGTCGTTTTCATCTGGATATCATCCTGAGTCTAATGGCCAGACAGAAAGGAAAAATCAGGATGTTGAGCAGTTCTTGCGTTGTTTTGTGGCAGACAATCAAGAGGGGTGGTCTCAGTTTCTGCCACTTGCTGAATTTGCTCTTAACAACCATACATCCTCTTCTGCTGGTTGTTCGCCTTTTTTTTGTTGTACTGGGAGACATCCGTCGTTTGGGTCATTCTCCAAGTTGGTATCGGCTGTGCCTGAAGAGGAGAATTTTTCTGGTGATGTGGAGAGAGTTTGGACGGATGTACGTGGTAATCTCCTGGAGGCTAACAGAAAATCTAAAGGGTACTTTGATAAGAAACGGCAAGAGGTTTTGTTTGCTATTGGTGACATTGTTTGGTCATCCTCTAAGAATCTGAGGTTGAGGATTCCTTCTAAAAAATTGGGTCCCAAGTTTGTAGGGCCCTTTAATGTGCTTCAGGTTGTTAACCAATCGGCTGTTAGGTTGGAAGTTCCTACCTCATGGAATATTAATCCGGTGTTTCATGTTTCTCTGTTGAAAAGAGCTGATGTTTCGGATGGAGCAAGCCTCTGCCACTGTTCCCCCTGGTGGTGGAGGACGGGGAATATGAAATTTCCCGCATCCTAAATTCTAACGGTATAGAGGGAGTTTGCAGTATCTCGCCGCTTGGAAGGGTTTCGGACCCGAGGATAACTCATGGGTGAGGGCGGATGATGTTTCTGCATCCAGACTTGTCAGAGCGTTTCACAAAAGGTTTCCGGATAAGCCTGGTCCTAAGGGATCCAGAGGATCCTCTTAGAAGGAAGGGTACTGTTAGAACTCTCCTGTTAGGTTTTTTTTATCTTGCTGGTCACATGACCTTTGTGGCCTATTTAATCCTGCTCTGCCCTTCTGGCTTTGCTGGACTTCATTGAAACTTCTACTCTTAAGCTAGCCAGGTGCTTTGTTACCTTACTCAGATAGTTTTGCTTGGTTTTCAGACCTCTATGTTCTATGTTGTTTTGTTTTTCTTTTTACTGCTACAACTTCTGTTTAGCGGTGTCCACCTTTTCTTCCAGTCCCTAGTGCTTGCAGGGATCCCTTCATCGCATCTATAGGTCTTCGTTCAGACTAGCTGAGGACTTTAGCTGGTCTGATCGCAGGATCAGGATCCCCGTTACATCGTAGGGATTGAGCATAGTTTTATTGTAGGGACAGATATCCCTTTCTTTCCTTAGTGCTTGTAGCAGAACATAACAGTAAGTCCAGCCCAAAAATATCTCTAAGGAAAGATTTTCTATTTTCATCATGCTGTCGGTTCAGGATTTGGCTCAACGCCTGCAGGGACTCTCTCTGGAGGTGGCTGAGATCCAGCAACACGTGAGTAGTTGTTCTGGAGCACATTTCGTGGAGCCAAAGGTACGTTTGCCTGATTTATTTCTTGGTGAACAACAAGATTTTTTTTCTTTTAAAAATGCTTGCTTGTTGTATTTCCGTTTGAGACCCAGATCCTCTGGTGATGAATCACAGCGCATAGGGTTCATAATGCCACTTTTGCGCAAAGAACCTCAGGAGTGGGCCTTTTCTCTGCAACCTAGTGATCCATGCTTTAGATCAGTGGATAGTTTTTTTTCTGCTTTGGGGTTATTGTATGACGATCCTGATCGTGTTTCATCAGCTGAGACAGAATTGAGACGTTTGAGACAGGGATCAGGTAATGTGGAAAAATATTGTACTCACTTCCGTAGGTGGTCCACTCAGGTGGGGTGGAACGATTCAGCTTTGAAAAGTTTATTTCTTGCAGGGCTAAGTGAAAGGGTTAAAGATTTGCTGATTGCTTATCCTATACCTATTAACGTGCAAGAGGCTATGCAATTAGACATACGGGTGGATAGGAGACTGCGTGCAAGGGTTAATGACAGTAAATCCTCTGCCTTATCAGCTCCAAGTCTGGAGAGGAACTGTACTGACATTGGAGAGCCGATGGAAATTGGAGCGATGACACTTCGCTCTCAGGAAAAAGACCGCAGGTATTCTGAAGGTTTGTGCTTTTATTGCAGCAAATCTGACCATTTCATTAAGAATTGTGTGCTTCTTATGAACAAAGAAAAAAAAAGGTCAGTTCCGCCCGTATAGCCTGCTTAACCCCTTAACGACCAAGCCATTTTGTAGGTAAAAGACCAGGCCAATTTTTACAATTCTGACCACTGTCCCTTTTTGTGCTTATAACTCTTGGACGCTTCAACGGATCTTGGCGATTCTGAGACTCTTTTCTCGTAACATATTGTACTTCATGATAGTGGTAAAATTTCTTCAATATAACTTGTGTTTATGAAAAAAACGGAAATATGGCAAAAATTTTGAAAATTTTGCAATTTTCAAACTTTTAATTTTTATGCCATTAAATCAGAGAGATATGTCACAAAAAATAGTTAATAAATATCATTTCCCACATGTCTACTTTACATCAGCACAATTTTGGAACCAAAATTTTTTTTTGTTAGGAAGTTATAAGTGTTAAAAGTTGACCAGCAATTTCTCATTTTTCCAACAAAATTTACAAAACCATTTTTTTTAGGGACCACCTCACATTTGAAGTGAATTTGAGGGGTCAATATGATAGAAAATACCCAAAAGTGACACCATTCTAAAAACTGCACCCCTCAAGGTGTTCAAAGCCACATTCAAGAAGTTTATTAACCCTTTAGGTACTTCACAAGAATTGAAGCAATGTGGAAGGAAAAAATGAACATTTATCTTTTTTTCCCAAAATTTTTCTTTCGACACAATTTTTTTAAATTTTATCAAGGCTATCAGTAGAAAATGAACCACAATATTTGTTGTACAATTTCTCCTGAGTACACCGATACCCCATGTGTGGGGTAAACCACTATTTGGGCACATGGCAGAGCTCGGAAGGGAAGCAGCGCCATTTGACTTTTTGGCTGAAATTGAGCTTGGACGCCATGTCGCATTTGGAGAGTCCCTGTGTGCCTAAACAGTGGAAACCCCCCACAATTGACCCCATTTTGGAAACTAGACCCCCCAAAGAACTTATCTAAATGTGTTGTGAGAGCTTTGAACCCCAAGGGCTTCACAGAAGGTTATAACGTAGAGCCGTAAAATTAAAAAATCATATTTTTTCCACAAAAATGATCTTTTCATCCCAATTTTTATTTTCCAAAGGATAAAAGGACCCCAAAAGTTATTGTGCAATTTTTCCTGAGTACGCTGATACCCCATATGTGGGGGTAAACCACTATTTTGACGCATGGCAGAGCTCGGAAGGGAAGGAGCGCCTTTTTCAACTGCAGACTTTGATGGAATGGTCTGCGGGTGTCATGTCACGTTTGGAGAGTGACTCCATTTTGGAAACTAGACCCCCCAAGGAACTTATCTAGATGTGTGGTGAGCACTTTGAACCCCCAAGTGCTTCACAGAAGTTTATAACGTAGAGCCGTGAAAATAAAAAAAATCATATTTTTTTCCACAAAAATAATCTTTTTGCCACCAAATTTTTAATTTTATAAGGGTAACAGGAGAAATAGGACCCCAAAAGCTATTGTGCAATTTGTCCTGAGTACGCTGATACCCCCATATGTGGGGGGGAACCACTATTTTGACGCATGGCAGAGCTCGGAAGGGAAGGAGCACCGTTTTTAAATGCAGACTTTGATGGAATGGTCTGCGGGTGTCATGTCGCGTTTGGAGAGCCCCTGATGTGCCTAAACAGTAGAAACCCCCACAAATGACCCCATTTTGCAAACTAGACCCCCCAATGAACTTATCTAGATGTGTGGTCAGCACTTTGAACCCCCAAGGGCTTCACAGAAGTTTATAACGTAGAGCCGTGAAAATAAAAAAATCCTTTTTTTTTTCCACAAAAATGACCTTTTGCCCCAAATTTTTATTTTTATAAGGGTAACAGGCGAAATAGGACCCCAAAATATGAAGTGCATTTTGTCCTGAGTACGCTGATACCCCATATGTTGGGGGGGGAACCACTGTGATCGCCTTATTGCGATCTTTGGGAGGCACAATGAACAAATCCACAAAAGGAGAAGAATTGGTTTTCTTTTTTATGCCGTTCCTCATGCAGTATTAGTGATTAGGCGACTTTATTCCTCGGATCGGTGCGATTACAGCGATACCAGATTTACACCCTTTTTTCATGTTTAGCTTCTGTCACACTCTAAAAGACGCTTTTTTTTGGAATAATTTTTTGCAAGAAATTTTTGCATCGCCGTATTTTGAGAGCTATAATTTTTCCATATTTCGACTGACAGATTTATCTGTGGGCTTATTTTTTGCAGGACGAGCTGACGTATTTATTGGTACCATATTCGGGCACATAACGTTTTTTGATCGCTTCCTATTCCGATTTTTGTGGAAGCAGAATGAACAAAAACCAGCAATTCAGGAATTGTTTTTTTTTTTTCATTTTTTACTCCGTTCCGCGTGTGATAAAATTGATAAAGCAGCTTTATTCTTCGGGTCACTACGGTTACGGCGATTCCTCATTTATATATTTTTTTATGTTTTGCTGTTTTTTACACAATAAAAAGTTTTATAGAAAAAATAATTATTTTTGCATCAGTTTATTCCGCGAGCGATAACTTTTTTATTTTTTCGCTGATGATGCTGTATAGCAGCTTGTTTTTTGCGGGACAAGATGACGTTTTCATCGGTGCCATGATTATTTATATCCCACTTTTTGATCGCGTGTTATTGCACTTTTTCCAAGCGGTGTGATGATACCGCTTGGAAAAAGTATAATTTACTACTTTCTTTTTTTTTTTTTACGGCTTTCACTGAAGGGGTTAACTAGGGTTACGCTTTTATAGATGGGATTTTTACAGACGCGGCGATACCAAATGTGTGTTTTTTTTGTTTTTTGTTTTTTTTATTACATAAAAATGTGTATTTTTTAGGGGCTTTTTTTTAAATTATTTTTTAATATTTTTTTTTACAATTTTTTTTTTAAAAATTATTTTTTTTAACTTGTCCCTTTATGGGACTTTCACTTTTTTTTACTTTTTATTGCAGTGAGGCTATGGTTCCAAGGTCCGGAACCATAGCGCTTTGGACGGAGCGGAAATTCCGCTCCGTCTAAGCCCCGCCCCCTTTGTGACGCGCGATCTTTCCGGAGGTGTTCAGGACACCTCCGGAACACCTCCGGAAAGAGCGCAGGGCTACATAGCCCTGTGTTAATTCTGTTGCGGCGACGCACCGTCGCCGCAATACGCGAGGACATGCTGCGGTCTGAAAAGACGCGCCGCATGTCCGTTTACGCAGATTTGCCACCTGCGTATTGTTACGCATAGTGGAGACGGGATGTATTGAAATCCCCTCCACTATGCTGTAACATCTGGACGCTGCGTGTTTGGCGCTGCGCCAGCGCACAGCGCCAAACACGCAGCGTTTCCTGACCGTGGAAACTCACCCTTACAATGCATTGCAATGCTTCTGCATTGCAATGCATTGCAACTATAGTGAAAGCTGCTGTGACCATGATCACAGCAGCTTTCCGTAGCTACATGACCCGGAGGTTGTCATGACAACCCCCGGGTCATCAAGGCAGAGATCGGGCCCTGCAAATACATTGCAGGGTGCCGATCTGAGGCAGAGGGAGCTCCCGACCCTCTGCCTCCCCCCCTGAGCTCTGCGATCGCGATCGATCGCAGCAGTCAGGGGGTTAACAGCCAGGGGCGGTGGGGGCACTGCTCCTGGCTGTCAGTGCAGGAAGCCTGGCCACTGCAGCGCCGGCTCCTGCACTGATCGCGCTGGAGAAGCTGAAATTTCAGCGTCTCCTGCGCGATCGCTGCTGTGTTTGGTCAGCCAGATTGCCTGACCAAGCACAGTGCTGTAGGTGCGGGGACCGACGACAAAGGTCCCCGCACCGCTTGCCGTGCCTGTCAGCTGTCTGTGAGAGCTGTCGGCACTGATCTACCACTGCGTGTTTACACGCAGTGGTAGATCAAAGGGATAACGTGCACAGTCCGTACTGGTGCCGGAACTGACACCTTGCCATGACGGACTGTGCACGTCATTGGACATTAAGGGGTTAAATACTAAGGGCGTCTTTCTTTCTGCCACTACTACTGCTGCACAGGAAGAATTAATGGATTTTCGGGTATTTGTCGATTGTGGTTCTACGCTGAATGTGATTGATGGGAGATTCTTGGAAAAACTTAAATTAAAACCCGAACCTTTGTCATCCCCTATTGCCGTGGTTTCTGTTGATGGCTCTCCCTTGAAGAATGTTTCTCACAAGGTGTGTGAATTTCCCCTTACTATTAATGGTGTTCATCAAGAGAATTTTGATTTGGTAGTATTGAATAATTTACCTTCTCCTGTGATTTTGGGGTTACCCTGGTTAAAATTGCACAATCCTGTTCTGGATTGGTCTACCAATGAAATTAAGTCCTGGAGTTCGAAGTGTTATGACAAGTGTTGTAACTGGCGTATTGCTGCTGTGGATAAAGGGGAACTATCTGTACCTATTCAGGCAGGATTTTTGGAAAGTTTTTTCTGAGAAGGAATCGCAGATTTTGCCTCCCCATAGAGATTATGATTGTACTATTGAATTTGTCCCTGGAGCGACTCTTCCTAAAAGTCGGTTATTTAATCTTACTATTCCTGAGAGAAAGGCTTTGGAGGAATACATACAGACAAGCTTGGCCGCCGGTCACATTAGGCCTTCCAAGTCTCCTGTGGCTGTTGGTTTTTTTTTTGTAAAAAAAAGAACGGCGGTTTACGTCCTTGTCTGGACTTTCGTGAGATTAATAAAATCACTATATGCAATCCTTACCCACTGACATTGATTCCTGATTTGTTTAACCAGTTAGCGGGGGCTAAGTGGTTCTCTAATATTGATCTTCGGGGGGCATACAATTTGTTGCGCATGAAGGAGGGTGACGAATGGAAGACTGCTTTTAACACTCCACTGGGTCATTTTGAGAATCTGGTTATGTCTTTTGGCCTTACCAATGCTCCTGCATAATTTCAGAATCTTATTAATGACATCCTTAGACCTTTGATTGGCAAAAATGTGGTTGTGTATTTGAATGACATTTTGATTTATTCGCCGGATCTGGAATGTCATTGGCGGAGCGTTCGTGAGGTATTACAGTTATTGAGTGACAATTCGCTTTTTGCTAAACTGGAGAAATGTGAGTTCGCTGTACAGAGAATTAGTTTTTTGGGCTACATTATCTCCAGCGAAGGTTTTGAGATGGACCCGGTGAAAGTTCAAGCTGTGCAGAAATGGCCTAGGCCTATTGGTTTGAAATCATTACAGAGGTTTTTGGGTTTCGCCAGGTATTATAGAAAATTCATTAAAAATTTTTCTATAATTGTCAAACCACTGACCGATCTCACCAGGAAAGGAGCTAATGCGGTTCAGTGGACTACTGAGGCCATTGAAGCTTTTGTGTTTTTAAAGGAAAGGTTCAGCTCTGCTCCCATCCGTATGCAGCCTGATGTGACTAAATCGTTTTTGGTTGAGGTTGATGCTTCTTCTGTGGGGGTCGGCGCGGTGTTGTCTCAGGAAAACACGGATGGAGAACATCCTTGTGCTTTTTTTTCAAAAAATTTTTCTGAGACTGAACTGAATTATGATATTGGTAATCGGGAATTGTTGGCCATTAAAATCGCATTTGAACACTGGCGGCATCTCTTGGAAGGTGCTGAATTTCCCGTTCAGGTTTTCATGGATCATAAAAATCTGATCTATCTGGATGCTGCCAAACGCTTGAATGCCCGTCAGGCTAGGTGTGCACTGTTTTTTCGCTGATTAATTTTTCTGTTACTTACATCCTGGGTAGAGTTGAGCGATACTTTCCGATATCCAAAAGTATCGGAATCGGA
This sequence comes from Oophaga sylvatica, assembly GCA_033576555.1. NCBI lineage: Eukaryota > Metazoa > Chordata > Amphibia > Anura > Dendrobatidae > Oophaga > Oophaga sylvatica. Next base: position 115,696 of record JARQOD010000763.1, on the reverse strand, counting down.
ATGGTATCGCCGATACACAAAAAATATCGGCGATACCCGATACCGATACCGGAAGTCCCATGTAAGTCTATGGGAACAAAATATCGAAATAAAAAAAACCCCATTCTTGCCTTGTAGGTTAATTGTACATGAAGGAAAACAACAAAGAGTAATGTAGAATGTATTGGGGGAGGTTGAGGAGACATTAAAGGCATAGATGTTTAACCCAATCCAATGGAATAGCATTAATTTTTTTTTTTTAGGAAATACGTTCGGATTGACGAAGAAATTCACAATGTTGTTAACCTTTTTTCTATTTTGTCAAATATGTCTGTTTCACAACTTCCATGGTCTTCACCTTTTTAACTTTTCACACACTTTCTCCTTCATAATCTTCAGCAGCATCATCTTTCTCATCAAATTATTCTTCATCTTCACCTTCTTAATCTTCTAAAACTTCTTGCTATTCATCTTTTTGTTAACATTACTTATATTGTTCTTATTAAACAGTTATTATTCTTCATATTCTACTTCTTCATCTTCTTCCTATTCATCCTTTTCATCATATTCTTATTTGTGACAGACATTCCTGTACTTGTAATCTGTAAAACTCTGAATTTTCATCCTTCCGTTCTTGCTGTCACGAAAGATTTTAATTACAACAGTATTTGTCCGCGTTCAGTTTAGCCTGCAGCAGCATCAGGCATTTTCCAGGGGCACCACGAGGAGGAACGGATTCACCCCATACACTGCTTAGTCTTCTTCTGCTTAGAATTTAGAGCATATATTTTGCTCTTCATTTTGGTCTTATACTTAATGTTCTTCTGCTTTTTGATCTTCTGCTTATTGTTCTTCTGTCTCTTGTTCTGTATCTTGTAGTTTGTCTTAACCTTTTTTGTCCTGTTGGTGATGGTACAAAAGCCAATGGAAGTAACGAGGACCAGCTGACTGTGCTGGAACCCGGAGGGTCAGCAGAAGGAAAAGAGCCAATGGCACAACCGAGGACCAGCTGACGTTACTGGGACAGGGTTACTAAGCAGGAGGTACCTGTGCTCCAAAGCACTACCAAGGACCAGCAGACGTTGCTGGAACTCGGATACCGACATGGAGGCACCTAGGCCAAAGGCACTGCGGAGAACCAGCTGACGGTACTGGAACCCGGATGGGTAGCAGAAGGTACAAGAGCCAATGAAAGTAACGAGGACCAGCTGACTGTGCTGGAACCCGGAGGGTCAGCAGAAGGAAAAGAGCCAATGGCACAACCGAGGACCAGCTGACGTTACTGGGACAGGGTTACTAAGCAGGAGGTACCTGTGCTCCAAAGCACTACCAAGGACCAGCAGACGTTGCTGGAACTCGGATACCGACATGGAGGCACCTAGGCCAAAGGCACTGCGGAGAACCAGCTGACGGTACTGGAACCCGGATGGGTAGCAGAAGGTACAAGAGCCAATGAAAGTAACGAGGACCAGCTGACTGTGCTGGAACCCGGAGGGTAGCAGAAGGAAAAGAGCCAATGGCACAACCGAGGACCAGCTGACGTTACTGGGACAGGGTTACTAAGCAGGAGGTACCTGTGCTCCAAAGCACTACCAAGGACCAGCAGATGTTGCTGGAACTCGGATACCGACATGGAGGCACCTAGGCCAAAGGCACTGCGGAGAACCAGCTGACGGTACTGGAACCCGGATGGGTAGCAGAAGGTACCCATGGAAATTAAAGTTGAGGCAGCAGGACTGTTTGCCGTTCACACAGCAGGGGAACAGCTGACATTACTGAGCCCCAGTAACACGGGAGCAAGTGTAGACTGTGCTAACAGCACTTCCGAGAAACAACTGGCGGTGTTGTAACCCAGGGATGAGAAGAGAACAGGGTGGAGGCAGCAGGACTTTTTGCCGTTCACACAGCAGGGGAACAGCTGACATTACTGAACCCCAGTAACACAGGAGCAAGTGTAGACTGTGCTAACAGCACTTCCGAGAAACAACTGGCGGTGTTGTAACCCAGGGATGAGAAGAGAACAGGGTGGAGGCAGCAGGACTTTTTGCCGTTCACACAGCAGGGGAACAGCTGACATTACTGAACCCCAGTAACACGGGAGCAAGTGTAGACTGTGCTAACAGCACTTCCGAGAAACAACTGGCGGTGTTGTAACCCAGGGATGAGAAGAGAACAGGGTGGAGGCAGCAGGACTGTTTGCCGTTCACACAGCAGGGGAACAGCTGACATTACTGAACCCCAGTAACACAGGAGCAAGTGTAGACTGTGCTAACAGCACTTCCGAGAAACAACTGGTGGTGTTGTAACCCAGGGATGAGAAGAGAACAGGGTGGAGGCAGCAGGACTGTTTGCCGTTCACACAGCAGGGGAACAGCTGACATTACTGAACCCCAGTAACACAGGAGCAAGTGTAGACTGTGCTAACAGCACTTCCGAGAAACAACTGGCGGTGTTGTAACCCAGGGATGAGAAGAGAACAGGGTGGAGGCAGCAGGACTGTTTGCCGTTCACACAGCAGGGGAACAGCTGACATTACTGAACCCCAGTAACACAGGAGCAAGTGTAGACTGTGCTAACAGCACTTCCGAGAAACAACTGGCGGTGTTGTAACCCAGGGATGAGAAGAGAACAGGGTGGAGGCAGCAGGACTTTTTGCCGTTCACACAGCAGGGGAACAGCTGACATTACTGAACCCAGTAACACGGGAGCAAGTGTAGACTGTGCTAACAGCACTTCCGAGAAACAACTGGCGGTGTTGTAACCCAGGGATGAGAAGAGAACAGGGTGGAGGCAGCAGGACTGTTTGCCGTTCACACAGCAGGGGAACAGCTGACATTACTGAACCCCAGTAACACAGGAGCAAGTGTAGACTGTGCTAACAGCACTTCCGAGAAACAACTGGCGGTGTTGTAACCCAGGGATGAGAAGAGAACAGGGTGGAGGCAGCAGGACTGTTTGCCGTTCACACAGCAGGGGAATAGCTGACATTACTGAACCCCAGTAACACAGGAGCAAGTGTAGACTGTGCTAACAGCACTTCCGAGAAACAACTGGCGGTGTTGTAACCCAGGGATGAGAAGAGAACAGGGTGGAGGCAGCAGGACTTTTTGCCGTTCACACAGCAGGGGAACAGCTGACATTACTGAACCCCAGTAACACGGGAGCAAGTGTAGACTGTGCTAACAGCACTTCCGAGAAACAACTGGCGGTGTTGTAACCCAGGGAGGAGAAGAGAACAGGGTGGAGGCAGCAGGACTGTTTGCCGTTCACACAGCAGGGGAACAGCTGACATTACTGAACCCAGTAACACAGGAGCAAGTGTAGACTGTGCTAACAGCACTTCCGAGAAACAACTGGCGGTGTTGTAACCCAGGGATGAGAAGAGAACAGGGTGGAGGCAGCAGGACTTTTTGCCGTTCACACAGCAGGGGAACAGCTGACATTACTGAACCCCAGTAACACGGGAGCAAGTGTAGACTGTGCTAACAGCACTTCCGAGAAACAACTGGCGGTGTTGTAACCCAGGGATGAGAAGAGAACAGGGTGGAGGCAGCAGGACTTTTTGCCGTTCACACAGCAGGGGAACAGCTGACATTACTGAACCCCAGTAACACGGGAGCAAGTGTAGACTGTGCTAACAGCACTTCCGAGAAACAACTGGCGGTGTTGTAACCCAGGGATGAGAAGAGAACAGGGTGGAGGCAGCAGGACTGTTTGCCGTTCACACAGCAGGGGAACAGCTGACATTACTGAACCCCAGTAACACAGGAGCAAGTGTAGACTGTGCTAACAGAACTTCCGAGAAACAACTGGCGGTGTTGTAACCCAGGGATGAGAAGAGAACAGGGTGGAGGCAGCAGGACTTTTTGCCGTTCACACAGCAGGGGAACAGCTGACATTACTGAACCCCAGTAACACAGGAGCAAGTGTAGACTGTGCTAACAGCACTTCCGAGAAACAACTGGCGGTGTTGTAACCCAGGGATGAGAAGAGAACAGGGTGGAGGCAGCAGGACTTTTTGCCGTTCACACAGCAGGGGAACAGCTGACATTACTGAACCCCAGTAACACGGGAGCAAGTGTAGACTGTGCTAACAGCACTTCCGAGAAACAACTGGCGGTGTTGTAACCCAGGGATGAGAAGAGAACAGGGTGGAGGCAGCAGGACTGTTTGCCGTTCACACAGCAGGGGAACAGCTGACATTACTGAACCCCAGTAACACAGGAGCAAGTGTAGACTGTGCTAACAGCACTTCCGAGAAACAACTGGCGGTGTTGTAACCCAGGGATGAGAAGAGAACAGGGTGGAGGCAGCAGGACTTTTTGCCGTTCACACAGCATGGGAACAGCTGACATTACTGAACCCCAGTAACACAGGAGCAAGTGTAGACTGTGCTAACAGCACTTCCAAGCAACAACTGGCGGTGTTGGAGCCCAGGGTCAAGGAGGATGTTTAAATACTAGATGAAGTATTTTCCTTGTTACGTGTCAATTAAAAATGTCTATACTCCAAACAAGAGAAATATAACCTTTAGTACCATAAGATGATGATTTTACTTTAAAAAATATATGTAAATTAATAATTGACAAACATAAACGCATACATTAACATGTTGAAAAGCAATGCAAACCACAATAAAAATCGGTTAAATAATCTGCTATACGGTTTTAAATAAAAGCATACAAGTACATATCAGAATCCATTAATGATGGATAAGTAACAGTATGTACACCATTTTCATTTGCTGAATAATATCACTAAAAAGTTTTTAAAAATATCTAAAATTTCCATCATGTAATACTGATAATATGTGCCAATCATTTATATTAACAAAAAAAACCTTTAAAAAGTGCATAGTGAAAACAGCTATTTATGCCTGACTGTGGACTTGCAAGCATGACAACGGATAGATAAGGTATATATAGATGACACTGCATAGCCACAGATGGTGAATGGCGATGTAATACTGTACCTCAATAAAGTGTGCGTTACTAAGTACTACATCCTTATTTTTATATAGCTTTCTAAAAGGGTACGTGCATGTATGCTTGCGCCTTTGTTTGGACGCACAGACTGGCTTCCTGCTGTGACGCGTTGGGTATTGGAGCGTCTGTGCGTCTTATGACGCAGACTAACATTCACGGTGCGCATCGTTCATCATCGCAAGCGTACCGACAACACAAAGGCGTTGTCATGACTGCTTTACTCAGTAAACATGCACCTATGATGAAACATACACGCATGTGCCCTATTACATAACAAGCTACAAGAAAAACGCGTGTGAGGTGTGACACAGCTGTTTTGTTAAGGTACAGTATTATATCGACATTGTACAGGTGTCGCTATTCAGTCTGATAAATAGATATCATTCACCTATTCTATCAGTTGTCGTTCTTTCAGCACCACTTACAGGTATATATTTTGCTATTGTGACTATGCACTATTGACTTTACCAAGGTAATGCATGATTTTTGTTAGCGATTATCATGTTTACATGAAGGACCTTTATGATATGGGCTGTTAACTTTCTAATCAAATATGTATTTTTTAAAATGACACAAATATAAGTAATGTTGAAGAGGACTATTCCTACATGCATTGTTTGCACAATATTACAGGTGTACATCACGTCCCTTAATCAACATTGGATATTATATTTACTTGTATGCTTTTATTTCAAAGGCAAGAACACTGAAGTATAACCTTCGCACTGCAGCAGTTGTCAAAGTTCAACCCACATTATGCACTTCCAACATTGCAGTATTTGAGTCATCATGATGTGAGTTGGATTTGTCTAAGCTATGGAGTGACAAGGTTGACCATCAGTATCCTATAGCATAAGTAGGCTTTTGTGTTTGCATTTGTTTTCGACATGTGCATATCTGTAATAATATGTCACAATTATTTTGTTACAGATTTGTGACAAAGACAAATCATTTTATGGTTTGAAAGTTGACGTTTCAAATGTTTACAGCTTAGAAATCATGGTGTAGCCTCATATCTATGTGTAGCACTAGACACTTTGAGATGTCATGTTTTTTTCACCATGATTAGGTAGCTAGCAGTAATTTTTGCCGGACACACAGCAGGGGAACAGCAGGCGTTACTGAACCCCACAAACACATCAGCGATTGTTTTCATCTGTGCATCTAACACTTCTGAGCAGCAACTGGCGCTGTTGAAGCCCAGGGTCAAGGAGGGTGTAGGCAGAGGCCTAGTATGAGACGTTTGAAGTTGAAGTTGTAGTTAGCAGCAGTAATTTTTGCCAGACACACAGCAGGGGAACAGCAGGCGTTACTGAACCCCACAAACACATCAGCGATTGTTTTCATCTGTGCATCTAACACTTCTGAGCAGCAACTGGCGCTGTTGAAGCCCAGGGTCAAGGGGGGTTTGTAGGCATAAAATACTGAGTTATTGCCTTGTTACGTGGCCATTGCAAATGTATGTACTTCAAACAAGAATAAATGAAGTTTTACTACAACAATAAAATGATAAATTTCAATTACAAGAATAGAAAAATATTTATACTTGACAGTCCTCTGTGGTTGATAACGTTTAATGGCTAACTGAAAATATGGTAACAAATTCAAAGCTTTCGAGACTACTCAGGTGTCTTCATCAGGCTAAGAGTAAAGCCAAAAATGAAGAATCACATATTTCTACACACAACAGGACACAGGAATAGCTAAGACAAGTGAGGGAGGGACAAGTGAGGGGAGACCGGCAACAAAAAGGAGAACAAGGATGAATTATCAGCGCCACACAATCACAGATAAATTAATGAATTTACCTGTGGCAAAAGACTTTGTATGCCCGGTCATAGCATCATGGATATGGAATTACTGGTATTAAAATATAACTTCAAATATGAGAAACGTACAAAGGTTTCAGAATATAAGCTCATCATGACCTTTGACACTGTTAGTGATGGAATGAATAGATCACATGGATTTATGTCATTCTATATCAATTAAGGAATCTGCGTCTATGCCCTTCCAGGGTCATGAAAACCCAAAAAAATACGCCAATGAGAGGGCAATCAAACTTTCTATCCTTATCTAGGAACTGTTCCAATATTTATGTTCATCCCTGTGAGATAATGACAGTTATGATACACGTCACTTACTTGTCTTACCTATTGCACTATTCCTGTGTCCTGTTGTGTATAGAAATATGTGATGCTTAATTTTTTTAGTTAGTCTTTCCCTGATGAAGAGACGTGAGTAGCCTTGAAAGCTTGCAATTTGTTTCCATCTTTTCAGTTATCCATTAAAAGGTATCAACCACTGCTGACTCTGAAGTCTAAATATTTTTCTATCTACTGGCTAACACGGTACAAAGATACACATGTTTTCTAATTTCAAGAAGGAAAAATAAAGAAAATAGAAATATAAACGCATATATGCACATGCCAAAAATAAATGGAACAACACAACACCCAAAAAATTGGTAACAAAATATAGTGTTGTAAATTTAAGAATAAAAGTCCATTTTTTTTTATGAATAATGCTTAAGGAACGCTATGTTAAACCATAACATAGTGAAGACAATGGATTTTGTAATAGTCACTCATCATCATCATCGCAAATTTTATGTGACAGTCACAGACATTTCAATTATTTAAGTTCATAAAATCATAACTTTCTATAGCATGTATGACATGTCCAGCATGGACTCATCAATGTGATTGATGACACAATAATGTACAATAAAAAATAACCATTTAAAAAAACATTAGGCATTGTTTGTCACAATTTAAGTGTGTGCCTGCAAGTGTAGGTGAAACAAAGGCTACGGATAGCAAAGGTATATTCTATGTCTGTATCAGACAGTGGACAGCCTCTGATGGGTAATGCCGATGTTATACTGTACGTCAATAAAGTCTGCGGCTGAAATCATGCATTTTTTGCTTGTAGAGTGTTGAAGAGGGTAAAAGAATGTCTGGTTGCGCAAAGCTTTATCCGTCAACACTACCTTCCTACTGTCACGCGTAGGGTAGGGTAGCGTGTGGCAATTAGCTGACTATGAAATGTGAGGTTAGGCTGCGTTATTGCGCACTAGGGACGCAAAATAAAATACAGCAGTAATAATTTAATGTGTAATACTCCACCTATGACAAACAAAAAAATTACGTTCCCTCTTTAACAATGTACAAGACTAACAAGCCTAATGGTTGACGCTGACTTAATTGAGATACAGTATTACATCAACATTGTCCATGAGTAACTATGCACTGTGATACCTATATACCAGTATTAATTTATATCTCTTGTGGTTGTTTCAACAGCACTTGCAGGTATAACTACCTATTGTCAGTATGCATGATGCACTTTCTAGATGTAATAATTTATTATTGGACATTATTACCATGTTTACATGCTGGCCATTTCATATATGGTGTTTGAAGTTACAGTTGGCATCAGTATGTGTATTTTATAATGTCTGTCATAAATAAAACTCGTGATGATGATGATGAGGATTTAATGATTCGTACATCCATTGACTGCATTATCTTACAGGTACAGATAAAGTTCCTTAAAAAGCATTAATTCATAAGTCTGAAATGTACTTTTATGCATTAATTTCAAAATGTGAAGAGTAGACTATGTTTTATTTTTTGTTACCATTTCTAATAGACATGTGCAGATATGCGCTGTGATGACAAATTATTATTTGTCCATATTTGTCATAAAAATTTATCATTCTAGGCCTGCAAAACTTCACAATTTCATGTTTTCAGCATAACAAGCAGGGTGACGGCTCTTCCCTATTTGGAGCATGTTGGTCATGTGTTTTTCTGTCCATGTGTCGGGAACAGGAGACTTCTTGCCGTTGACACAGCAGGGGAACAGCTGGCGTTACTGAACCCCACTAACAGTAGAGCTTGTGTTTTGTTCTGTGGACACGACACTTCTGAGCAGCAACTGGCAGTGTTGGAGCCCAGGGAGTAGAGTTCAGGTGGTAGAAAGATGAACATAACAGGAGACATGGATAACATTGCGAACCAGTTATTTAATCTGAAAACGGACAGACAATTCTGGCGAGATCCATGCCTTGTTCATTTTCAGAAAAGTAAGCCGGTCTACATTATCGGAGGATAGTCGCATGCGACGGTCTGTTAGTACACCACCTGCAGCACTAAAGACGCGCTCCGATAATACACTGGCAGCAGGGCAAGCCAGCACCTCCAATGCATACTGGCTAAGCTCTGGCCATGTATCCAGCTTAGAGACCCAAAACTTGAATGGGGAAGAGCCATCTGGGAGTACACTGAGAGGCAAAGCCAAGTAGTCTGTCACCATCTGACGGATACGTTGCCTCCCGCTGACTGGAGCCCTCTCGGATGGTGTAGACATTTGTGGCGCTGCCACAAAACTTTGCCACATTTTTAACATACTGGTCTTTCCCTGTGCAGAGGCACTGCGTGTGCTCCCTCTTGTTGCAGAGCTCTCTACACTGCCTCGACGCACAGAGCTGCTTTGTAAAGCAGTAGCAGCAGCAGTGCTCTCGGCAGTAAGGTAGAACATTAGGGATTGCACCAGTGTGTCTTGGTACTCCCGCATTTTACGCTCCCGGTTCAACGGTGTGATGAGGCTTTTGACGTTGTCCCGGTAGCGAGGGTCTAGGAGGGTGTACACCCAATAATCAGACGTCGTGAGAATGTGGGCGATGCGGCGGTCGTTTCTTAGGCACTGCAGCATGAAATCAACCATGTGCTGCAGACTCCCAACTGGCAAAGAAACGCTGTCCTCTGCAAGAGGCGTTATCTCTGCCTGCTCTGCATCACCCCACCCTCGCTCTACATACTGACTAGAGCGTTGTGTACCTCCCTCTGGAGCGATGTCTTCCTCCTCCATTGACTCCTCCTCCTCATCCTCCTCACAAAGTGAGCCCTGCCCAGCCCTTTGTGAGGAACCACGTTGCGCTGACTTTCCAGAAGGTGATGGAATTTGTGACTCCTCATCCTCCACCTCTTCCAAAACCTCATCCCTTATTGCTTGCAGTGTTTTTTGAAGCAGGCAGATAAGGGGGACAGTCAGGCTGACTAGTGCATCATCTGCACTCGCCATCCGCGTTGACTCATCAAACGCACGCAAAACATGGCACATGTCCTTCATAGTGGCCCACTCATTAATGGTGAAGTGTGGACGGCGCAAATTGCGTGTTGATTGCGCCTGATGCAGCTGATACTCCATAACTGCTGGCTGCTGCTCACACAACCGCTCCAACATATGTAACGTTGAATTCCACCTGGTGGATACGTCACATATGATGCGATGTTCAGGAAGGCGCAATCTGCGTTGCAGAGCTGCAATGCGCGATCTGGCCATGCTGGAACGTCGCAAGTGAGCGCACTCTAGGCGGACCTTGTGCAGCAGTGCATCAAGATCCGGATAGTCCCTCAAAAAACTCTGCACGACCAAGTTGAGCACATGTGCCAGACATGGTATGTGAGTGAGGTTGCCAAGGCCCAGAGCTGCCACCAGATTTCGGCCATTGTCACACACTACCAAGCCTGGCTGGAGATTCGCTGGCAAAAACCACACGTCGCTCTCCTGCTTGATGGCATTCCAGACCTCCTGCGCTGTGTGGCTTCGATTCCCCATGGGAATTAATTTCAGAACGGCCTGTTGCCGTTTGGCCACGGCTGTGCTCATATCGGTCGCATCAGGTAAGCGTCCACGGGTCCATGTGGAGGTAGACCGTGACGACTCCTGCAGCGATGATTCTGAGGAACTGGAGTAGGAGGAGGAGTCAATGTGGACAGACTTGATTCCGGCAATCCTTGGAGTTGGCAGAACACGTACAGCGCCACTCGCAAGATCTGTACCCGGCTCCACAACATTCACCCAATGGGCAGTGAGTGAAAGGTATCGTCCCTGGCCATGGGTACTGGTCCACGCATCGGTGGTCAGGTGGACCTTGCTACTGACGGCGTTTAGTAGCGCATGTTTAATTTTTGCCTCAACATGCTTTTGCAGACCAGGGACGGCTTGCCTGCTGAAATAAAATCGGCTGGGCACATTGTATTGTGGGACTGCCAATGCCATTAATTCACGGAAACTGTCAGTCTCCACCAGCCTGAATGACAGCATTTCAAGGGACAGGAGTTTTGCAATGCCAGCATTCAGAGCCTGTGCTCGTGGATGGTTTGCCGAGTATGGCCGTCTTTTATCCCATGCCTGTGCTACCGATGGCTGTTTTGTGGCCTGGGTGTGTGAGGATGACAGGGAACTTGCAGCTGTGGGTGGAATAACACTGTGTCTCTGGACAACAGTGACAGAGGTTCTTCCATGGCGATCCTTTGAGGAAGCCGAACCAGCTGTGTGTGAACTGGAGGAAGAGGCTCCAACACGAGCTGAAGATGTAGGTGCTGCTGTAGGTTGGCCTACATCTCCAGTGTGTCTTTGTAACTCAACAAAGTGCTTTGACCGCACATGTTTCCACATATTTGTTGTATTAAGGTTACTGACACTTTTACCTCTTTTAATTTTTTGATTACACAGCTTGCATTTTACATAGCAAATATCATCTGCAACTGTATCAAAAAAGGACCACGCAGAGCAAGTCCTGGGAGCGCCCGGTTTGGCTGTTGGAAGAGAACTGCTCCGAACGGGTGCCAAACTGGAGGCTACAGGCAAGCGAGTCTGCAGCCTACCTCTCCCTACTGTTTGGACCGTTGGTGCAATCTCTTCCTCAGAGCTGCTCCCACCACCTTCCTGTTCCTCATGCATGTTGGGTCTTGGACCTCATCATCTCCACCACTACCCTCTTCCAACACCTGCTGTTGTTGGGTGGTCTGGCCAGCACCATGCTCAACAGAAACTGGCAACTGAGTCTCATCATCATCAGATGCGTTCTGCGGTGTGCTGACCATCGGCACTGGCTCACCCGCCTCTTCAGATTCAGAGAGACACAGCTGTTGCGCATCACTGCATACTGCCTCTTCTTCACATTCCAGAATGCTGCTTGGCTGGGCCCCTGTTTCCAAGCCAACAGATTCTGAGAACAGAAGCAGAGACTCAGCTGGCTCCTGTACAGAGCTCTCTGACTGCCTGGGCAATTTGGCAGGCGGTGAAGAGACTGATGGTTGTTCAACAGTGCTGTGGTCCTGAGAGGAGGTGGAAGCTATTGAAGTCGATGCATTGGCTGCCATCCAACCAACAACGGCTTCAATTTGTTCTTCACGCAGCAGGGGGGTACGCTGAGCTCCTACAAAAGTGCGCATAAAGGAACGCTCACGGGGAAAACTGGTGGATGCTGTGTCACTGGGTGCGGCAGCAGCCACAGAATCCCCACGTCCTCTCCCTGCTGCAAATCCACGGCCTCGACCACGACCACGTGCCTTACTCACTGACTTCTTCATCTTGGTAGATTGATAAAGAAAGTCAGAAAAGTTAAGGCCTAAGTGTGGTTATTCCTCACAGACTACAGTGAACCCTGCAGACAACTGTTCAGTATCTGTGAAAGGCCCCTTTGTGTACTTCTATAGTGTTTGCAACCAATGTATTGTATACGGATGGAAGCGCGTCACACTAATAGATTAGATTTTTTTCCACTAAAATGGAGCAGCACCAATTAGAGAAAAATGTGAAGGATGAGGCAGTGACACACGCTCAGCAGACTACAACCGGCAGTGGTTGAAGAACAAACTGGAGCGTAATCTGCACTCACAAAATGAAAAGCTCACAGACTACAGTGAACACTGAAACACAACTGTTCTGTAGCTGTTAAAGGCCCCTTTGTGTACTTCTATAGTGTTTGCAACCAATGTATTGTATACGGATGGAAGCGCGTCACACTAATAGATTAGATTTTTTTCCACTAAAATGGAGCAGCACCAATTAGAGAAAAATGTGAAGGATGAGGCAGTGACACACGCTCAGCAGACTACAACCGGCAGTGGTTGAAGAACAAACTGGAGCGTAATCTGCACTCACAAAATGAAAAGCTCACAGACTACAGTGAACACTGAAACACAACTGTTCTGTAGCTGTTAAAGGCCCCTTTGTGTACTTCTATAGTGTTTGCAACCAATGTATTGTATACGGATGGAAGCGCGTCACACTAATAGATTAGATTTTTTTCCACTAAAATGGAGCAGCACCAATTAGAGAAAAATGTGAAGGATGAGGCAGTGACACACGCTCAGCAGACTACAACCGGCAGTGGTTGAAGAACAAACTGGAGCGTAATCTGCACTCACAAAATGAAAAGCTCACAGACTACAGTGAACACTGAAACACAACTGTTCTGTAGCTGTTAAAGGCCCCTTTGTGTACTTCTATAGTGTTTGCAACCAATGTATTGTATACGGATGGAAGCGCGTCACACTAATAGATTAGATTTTTTTCCACTAAAATGGAGCAGCACCAATTAGAGAAAAATGTGAAGGATGAGGCAGTGACACACGCTCAGCAGACTACAACCGGCAGTGGTTGAAGAACAAACTGGAGCGTAATCTGCACTCACAAAATGAAAAGCTCACAGACTACAGTGAACACTGAAACACAACTGTTCTGTAGCTGTTAAAGGCCCCTTTGTGTACTTCTATAGTGTTTGCAACCAATGTATTGTATACGGATGGAAGCGCGTCACACTAATAGATTAGATTTTTTTCCACTAAAATGGAGCAGCACCAATTAGAGAAAAATGTGAAGGATGAGGCAGTGACACACGCTCAGCAGACTACAACTGGCAGTGGTTGAAGAACAAACTGGAGCGTAATCTGCACTCACAAAATGAAAAGCTCACAGACTACAGTGAACACTGAAACACAACTGTTCTGTAGCTGTTAAAGGCCCCTTTGTGTACTTCTATAGTGTTTGCAACCAATGTATTGTATACGGATGGAAGCGCGTCACACTAATAGATTAGATTTTTTTCCACTAAAATGGAGCAGCACCAATTAGAGAAAAATGTGAAGGATGAGGCAGTGACACACGCTCAGCAGACTACAACCGGCAGTGGTTGAAGAACAAACTGGAGCGTAATCTGCACTCACAAAATGAAAAGCTCACAGACTACAGTGAACACTGAAACACAACTGTTCTGTAGCTGTTAAAGGCCCCTTTGTGTACTTCTATAGTGTTTGCAACCAATGTATTGTATACGGATGGAAGCGCGTCACACTAATAGATTAGATTTTTTTCCACTAAAATGGAGCAGCACCAATTAGAGAAAAATGTGAAGGATGAGGCAGTGACACACGCTCAGCAGACTACAACCGGCAGTGGTTGAAGAACAAACTGGAGCGTAATCTGCACTCACAAAATGAAAAGCTCACAGACTACAGTGAACACTGAAACACAACTGTTCTGTAGCTGTTAAAGGCCCTTTGTGTACTTCTATAGTGTTTGCAACCAATGTATTGTATACGGATGGAAGCGCGTCACACTAATAGATTGATTTTTTTCCACTAAAATGGAGCAGCACCAATTAGAGAAAAATGTGAAGGATGAGGCAGTGACACACGCTCAGCAGACTACAACCGCAGTGGTTGAAGAACAACTGGAGCGTATCTGCACTCACAAAATGAAAAGCTCACAGACTACAGTGAACACTGAAACACAACTGTTCTTAGCTGTAAAAGGCCCTTTTGTACTTCTATAGTGTTTGCAACCAATGTATTGTATACGGATGGAAGCGCGTCACACTAATAGATTGATTTTTTTCCTAAAAATGGAGCAGCACCAATTAAGAAAAATTGAAGGATAGAGCAGTGACACGTCAGCATGACTACAAACCGCAGGTGGTTGAAGAACAAACTGGAGCGTAATCTGCACTCACAAACATGAAAAGCTCACAGGCACTTTCACGTGGAACACTGAAAAACACAAACTGTTCTGTTAGCTGTTAAAGGCCCCTTTGTGTATTCTATAGTGTTTGCAACCAATGTATTGTATACGGATGGAAGCGCGTCACACTAATAGATTAGATTTTTTTCCACTAAAATGGAGCAGCACCAATTAGAGAAAAATGTGAAGGATGAGGCAGTGACACACGCTCAGCAGACTACAACCGGCAGTGGTTGAAGAACAAACTGGAGCGTAATCTGCACTCACAAAATGAAAAGCTCACAGACTACAGTGAACACTGAAACACAACTGTTCTGTAGCTGTTAAAGGCCCCTTTGTGTACTTCTATAGTGTTTGCAACCAATGTATTGTATACGGATGGAAGCGCGTCACACTAATAGATTAGATTTTTTTCCACTAAAATGGAGCAGCACCAATTAGAGAAAAATGTGAAGGATGAGGCAGTGACACACGCTCAGCAGACTACAACTGGCAGTGGTTGAAGAACAAACTGGAGCGTAATCTGCACTCACAAAATGAAAAGCTCACAGACTACAGTGAACACTGAAACACAACTGTTCTGTAGCTGTTAAAGGCCCCTTTGTGTACTTCTATAGTGTTTGCAACCAATGTATTGTATACGGATGGAAGCGCGTCACACTAATAGATTAGATTTTTTTCCACTAAAATGGAGCAGCACCAATTAGAGAAAAATGTGAAGGATGAGGCAGTGACACACGCTCAGCAGACTACAACCGGCAGTGGTTGAAGAACAAACTGGAGCGTAATCTGCACTCACAAAATGAAAAGCTCACAGACTACAGTGAACACTGAAACACAACTGTTCTGTAGCTGTTAAAGGCCCCTTTGTGTACTTCTATAGTGTTTGCAACCAATGTATTGTATACGGATGGAAGCGCGTCACACTAATAGATTAGATTTTTTTCCACTAAAATGGAAGCAGCACCAATTAGAGAAAAATGTGAAGGATGAGGCAGTGACACACGCTCAGCAGACTACAACCGGCAGTGGTTGAAGAACAAACTGGAGCGTAATCTGCACTCACAAAATGAAAAGCTCACAGACTACAGTGAACACTGAAACACAACTGTTCTGTAGCTGTTAAAGGCCCCTTTGTGTACTTCTATAGTGTTTGCAACCAATGTATTGTATACGGATGGAAGCGCGTCACACTAATAGATTTGATTTTTTTCCACTAAAATGGAGCAGCACCAATTAGAGAAAAATGTGAAGGATGAGGCAGTGACACACGCTCAGCAGACTACAACCAGCAGTGGTTGAAGAACTAACTGGAGCGTGATCTGCACTCAAAAAATCAAAACCTCACAGACTGCAGTGAACACTGAAACACAACTATTCACTATCTGTGAAAAGCTCCTTTCTGTACTTCTATAGTGTTTGCAACCAATGTATTGTATACGGATGGAAGCACGTCACACTAATAGATTTGATTTTTTTCTAATATAATGGAGCTGCACCAATTCCACTAAATAAAATAAAAAAAAAAGAGTCAGTGACACGTGCAGATGCCTACAAACAGCGGTGGATGCAGAGCAAACTGCAGCGTCACCTGCACTGTCACACACACACCTTGCACAGAGCTGTTAAAACAACACTGGCAAAATGAAGCTTTACACAGCGGTTGGTAAACTAGCCTGCCTCAAGCACAGTAGTACACAAAATCGCAATATCTAACTGTCCCTCAGAGTCAGCACAGCAGCGTTCTGTCCCTTACTGAGTTCAAAAGCACAGTGACGCTAAAATGGCTGCGGCGCCTTTTATAGTGCATTCTGACATCATTTCAGCAGCCAATCACAGCCATGCCATTAGTTAAGATGACCGCAGCATTACAGGATGTGCCCACACTTCGTAGGATTCCTCATTGGCTGACTAAAATCACATTGCCTCTCAAAGAATTATGGGAACTTCCGATTCCGGTATACGATATTGAAAAAGTATCGGAATTAAGTATCGGAATTCCGATAACGCGAATATCGGCCGATACCCGATACTTGCGGTATCGGAATGCTCAACACTAATCCTGGGTACTAAGAATGTGAAAGCCGATGCTTTGTCTCGCAGTTTTTCTCCCATGGTTGGTGCTGAGGAGGAGGAGAACATTTTACAAGAAGGGGTTGTGATTGCTGCTTTGGACTCTGTGTTGGAAGATGAGATTCTTAAAGCACAGGAGAATGCCCCATCTAACACTCCCCATGGGAGGTTGTTTGTGCCTGGGACCTTTAGGAGGGATTTGTTTGTGGAGTGTCATGAGTCTCGGTTGGCAGGTCATCCTGGAATCTCTGAGATCAAGAGACTTGTGGGTCGCAGTTTTTGGTGGCCGGGATGTCAGAAGGAAGTCATTAAGTGGGTGTGTCAATGTACTGTGTGTGCTAGATCCAAGTCTTCACATACTCCGGCTGCGGGGTTGCTTTGCCCTTTGGAGGTTCCTAGTGCACCTTGGACACATTTGGCTATGGACTTTATTACTGACCTTCCCCCTCTGAGGGTTTCACTGTCATCTGGGTGGTCGTGGACTGTTTTAGCAAGATGTGTCACTTGGTTCCTTTCATCAAACTGCCCTGCGCTAAGACTCTCGCTAAGGCCTTTGTCAAGGAAATTGTCAGACTACATGGCGTTGCTACTGATATTGTTACCGATAGGGTACCTCAGTTCGTGGCTCGTTTTTGGCACGCCTTTTGTGACAGGTTGCGAGTTCATTTGTCGTTTTCATCTGGATATCATCCTGAGTCTAATGGCCAGACAGAAAGGAAAAATCAGGATGTCAAGCAGTTCTTGCGTTGTTTTGTGGCAGACAATCAAGAGGAGTGGTCTCAGTTTCTGCCACTTGCTGAATTTACTCTTAACAACCATACATCCTCTTCTGCTGGTTGTTCGCCTTTTTTTTTTTGCACTGGGAGACATCCGTCGTTTGGGTCATTCTCCAAATTGGTATCGGCCATGCTTGAAGAGGAGAATTTTTCTGGTGATTTGGAGAGAGTTTGGACGGATGTACGTGGTAATCTTCAGGAGGCTAACAGAAAATCTAAAGGGTACTTTGATAGGAAACGGCAAGAGGTTTTGTTTGCTATTGGTGACATGGTTTGGTTATTCTTTAAGAATCTGAGATTGAGGATTCCTTCTAAAAAAATTGGGTCCCAAGTTTGTAGGGCCCTTTAAGGTGCTTCAGATTGTTAACCAATCGGCTGTTAGGTTGGAGGTTCCTACCTCATGGAAGATTAATCCGATGTTTCATGTTTCTCTGTTGAAAAGAGCTGATGTGTCGGATGGAGAAGCCTCTGCCACTGTTCTCCGGTGGTGGAGGACGGGGAATATGAAATTTCCTGCATCCTTAATTCTAGATGATATAGAGGGAGTTTGCAGTATCTCGTTGCTTGGAAGAGTTTCGGACCCGAGGATAACTCATGGGTGAGGGCGGATGATGTTTCTGCGTCCAGACTTTTCAGAGCGTTTCACAAGAGGTTTCCGGATAAGCCTGGGCCTAGGGGATCCGGAGGATCCTCTTAGAAGGGGGGGGGGTACTGTTAAAACTCTCATGTTAGGTTTTTTTTTTATCTTGCTGGTCACATGACCTTTGTGGCCTATTTAATCCTGCTCCGCCCTTCTGGCTTTGCTGGACTTCATTGTAACTTCTACTCTTAAGCTAGCCAGGTGCTTTGTTACCTTACTCAGATAGTTTCGCTTGGTCTTCAGACCTCTATGTTCTATGTTTTTTTGTTTTTCTTTTTACTGCTACAACTTCTGTTAGGAGGTATCCACCTTTTCTCCCAGTCCCTAGTGCTTGTAGGGATCCCTACCTCACATCTATAGGTCTTTGTTCAGACTAGTTGAGGACTTTAGCGGGTCTGATCGCAGGATCAGGTTCCCCGTTACATCGTAGGGATTTGAGCTTAGTTTTATTGTAGGGACAGATATCCCTTTCTTTCCTTAGTGCTTGTAGCAGAACATAACACCTATCCTCAGGCCCATAACCCCTCCAATCCAGCCAAAATTTTTTTTTGCCCCATACCACCTTGCACCCTACAATGGCGTACACCTCATAGTCGTCCGAAGACAAACCGGACGTCCCGGCAGATGACTCAGGCAACCGGGAGATGACCACGGGTTTTAGGAGGGACACATGGAAGTTGTCGGAGATACCAAGGCGAGGCGAAAGGGCCAAATGGTAAACCACAGGGTTCACCTGCTCAAGAACCTTGAAGGGACCCAAATAGCAGGGTGCCAACTTAGTGGATTCCACCCGTAGCCTGATGTTTCAGGCGGAGAGCCACACTAGGTCGCCAGGAGCAAATGTCGGAGCGGAACGCCGATAGGCATCGGCAGAAGACCTCATCCTTTTCTTGGAAGCCTGAATGGCATCCTGGGTGCAGTCCCATATGTCCCATGCCTCCACAGCCCTGTCTGCCGCCCTGGAGTTGGCGGAAGCAACGGGCATGGGCTCCGGTACCCGCGGATGCTGGCCGTAATTTAAGAGGAATGGGGTCTGTCCGGTGGAGTCAGCCACAGCATTGTTTAGCGCGAACTCCACCCACGTAAGCAAGGATGCCCTGTCATCCTGCGTGGCAGAGACAAAATGTCGCAAGTAGGTGACCAAGGTCTGGTTGGCCTTCTCTACCAACCCATTCGTCTCGGGATGATATGCAGAGGAGAGGTTCAACTCAATGCAGAGTAGATGACACAACTTCTCCAGAACCGAGACGCAAATTGGGGACCTCGATCGCTGACAATCTTGTCTGGCATACCGTGTAGACGGAAGATGTGTCTATTAAATAATGTTGCTAAGGCCCTTGCAGAAGGTAACCGTGGTAGCGGCACTAAGTGCACCATTTTGGAGAAGTGGTCGGTGATTACCCAAATGATAGTGCCACCCCGAGACTTGGGTAACCCACCACAAAGTCCATCCCGACCATCTCCCAGGGCCTGTCTGCCACCGGCAAAGGAAAGAGTAACCCAGCTGGCCGTTATCGAGGGGACTTCTTCCGGGCGCAGGAGACACACGCCTGAACATATTCCCTGACGTCACGGACCATATGTGGCCACCAGTATGTCCTCGCCAATAACTCAGTTGTCCTCTTTGCCCCAAAGTGTCCACCCATCCTGGACGAGTGTGCCCAAGAGAGTACCTCCGGTCGCAAATTAGTGAGCACAAAAGTCTTGACTGGAGGCACAGACTCTAGCGAAACTGGGGCTTCAGTTCTCAGGCTCTCTTCGGGGACAATAAGCCAAGGCTCCTCATCCTCCTCCACTGAAGACACTAAGGAGCAAGAGAGAGCGTCGGCCCGAACATTCCTCTCATCGGAGAGAAAATGGAGGGTGAAGTGGAACCGAGAGAAAAATAGGAACCATCTGGCCTGGCGAGAATTTAGCCGCTGAGCCGTTTGCAAACATACCAAGTTTTTGTGGTCGGTGAAGACTTGGAAGGGAAAACGAGCCCCCTCCAGAAGATGTCTCCACTCAGAGAAGGCCAACTTCATAGCCAGCAGCTCCCTGTCCCCGATGGAATAATTCCTCTCTGCTGGTGTAAAGGTCTTAGAAAAGAAAAAGCAGGGATGCTTCCGACCTTGAGCATCCTTTTGATAAAGGACTGCTCCAGCAGCAACAGAAGAGGCGTCCACCTCTAAAATAAACGGCTTATCAAAATCAGGGCGATGTAATATGGGAGCACTGGCAAAATGCGACTTGATGGAAGAGAACGCCTTGGAGACCTCCTCAGACCACAACTTGGGATTTGCTCCCTTCTTGGTGAGGGCTACCAAGGGAGCTACAAAAGTCGTGAAATGGGGAATGAACTGGCGATAATAATTAAAGAACCCCATAAAGCGCTGCACCGCTTTAAGAGAATGGGGTTCTTGCCAGTCCATTACAGCCTGTAGTTTGGCAGGATCCATAGCCAATCCCTGGGCAGAGGTGATATAGCCCAGGAAAGGTAAGGACTCCAGCTCAAACACACATTTCTCCAGCTTGGCATAGAGGGAGTTTGCCCGTAAGAGGTCGAAGACTTTGTTGACATTCCTCCGGTGAGAGTCTATATCTGGTGAAAAGATGAGAATATCATCCAGATAGACTACTACAGAGGTGGAGAGCATATCCCGGAAGATATATTTGACAAAGTCTTGGAAAACAGCGGGAGCATTACAGAGCCCGAAGGGCATCACCAGGTATTCATAATGCCCATCCCTGGTATTAAAATCTGTCTTCCACTCGTCCCCCTCACGGATGTGAATTAGGTTATAGGCACCACGTAGATCAAGCTTGGTAAACACTCTTGCTCTTCGGAGCATATCAAAGAGCTAAGAAATTAGGGGCAACGGGTACTTATTCTTGACGGTGATGGCGTTAAGACCCCTGTAGTCAATACATGGACGAAATTCTCCGTTCTTCTTTTGCACAAAGAAGAACCCCGCCCCTGCTGGTGACACAGACTTCCTAATGAACCCTCTTGCCAGATTCTCCTGAATATACTGGGACATGACATCCGTCTGAGGAAGCGAGAGGGGGTAGACTCTCCCCCGAGAAGGTTCTGCTCCAGGCAAAAGATCAATAGGACAGTCTTAAGGGCGATGAGGTGGAAGAGTCTCCGCCTTCTTGGAGAAAACGTCTGCATATGACCAATAACACTGAGGAAGAGAAGTGAGATCTACGGGTATCTCTGCGGTTGTGACCTGAACGCACTCCCTGACACACCTACCTCTACATGAATCACCCCAACCCAGTATCCTCCCAGAGGACCACTCAATATGGGGAGAGTGGTAACGGAGCCAAGGTACTCCCAGCAACACCTCGTCTATTCCCTCGGGCAGGACAAGAAAATAAAAAAACTCTCCTGATGGGATGGAGACATAGATAAAGTGAGAGGGATAGTCAGGTGGGTGATTTGTGAGGGCAGAGTTGATCCATTCACTACTCGCACAGTCACCGATTTGGCGAGAATCACCAGAGGTATAGTGTGGCGGAGAGCAAATGCAGAGGACATGAAATTCCCCTCGGCTCCAGAATCCACACAGAGCTCAGCGGTGAGCGTGGATGGACCTACAGTAATTGTCCCCTTAAAGGAAAACTTGGTGGAAAATGCCGCAGTGTCTAGTGAACCTCTTCCCAAGGTCAATAGACGCGACCGTTTTCCCGACCGCTGTGGATATTTGTTGGCAGGCATAATGTCCTAACTGCTGGCAGATTGTTATGATTTGGTAGCTGAGGAGTGCAGGTAAAAAAGGCAATACACCAAGCAGTTGGAATCTATGAGATTGCAGTACCCTGACTAACCACCACAACTAGAGGCAGCCGTGGAGCGTTCCTACGTTGGTCCTAGACGCCTCGTCACAGCCTGAGAAACTAACTACACCTAAAGATAGAAATAGGAAAGCTATCTGCCCCGGAGCAGAACCCCAAAGATAATAGAAAGCCCCCAAACATATAATGGCGGTTAGACAAGATGAAATACTGACACAGAAAGAAAATAGTATGAGCAAACGCTGGGGCCCAAACTAACTAAATAGAAAAGGATAGGAAGGGTACTTACTGCAATCCCAGAAAACCCTGAAAGGCACCAACTCTACTAATTTCAAAAACACCTGAGATCACACGACCTCTTCCACCTAAATTAGTTCTCTGGTGTAACAAAATCAAAACAGCAGCCACTGAAAAAACTGGAAAAAGCAAAAGTACAAACAACAGTGGCTGAACAAAACTGAGAGGGCAGAAGCCCCCGGAGGGGACCCTGAAGGCCCCACCGAAGTGCAGGACAAAATGCAAAAATATAGCACAAACACAAAAGAAGAAAAAGTCTTATCTGTTAGCAGGAGATGCAGACACGACACAGCAGGCTACAAGGGAAACTGGAATAAAGGATTCAGACCAGAACAATTGATCACCGGCAACCCTGATGGAAAGGTGACTCCCTTATATAAGACCAGTCAGTAACACCTGATTCCCAGTCCTCACAATCTTCACTGGACAGACTAGCACTGCTTGTAACCACCAGAGGGAGCCTCTGCTCAGAACTCATCTCAAACCCATTCACAACAGTACCCCCCCTTGAGGGTCACCGAACCCTCATTTGAGCAACCAGGTCGGTCAGGATGAGTTCTATGATACGCACGGATGAGTCTCCTAGCATGGATGTCCGAAGCAAACACCCAAGAATTGTCTTCCTGACCATAACCTCTCCATTTAACCAAATACTGGAGTTTCCGTCTAGAAAAAGGAGAATCTAATATTTTCTCAACCACATACTCCAGATTGCCCTCAACCAAAACAGGGTCAGGAGGCACAGCAGCAGGAACCACTGGCTCAAAAACCTCTTCAACAAGGACTTGTGGAACACGTTATGGATCTTAAATGTCCCTGGAAGAAGCAAACGAAAAGAAACAGGATTAATAATCTCCATGATCTTATAAGGTCCAATGAACCTAGGCTTAAATTTAGGAGATGCCACTCTCATAGGAATATTCTTTGAGGACAACCAGACCAAGTCCCCCACTTTAAACCGAGGACCATCAGTCCTATGCCGGTTAGCAAACCGCTGGGCCTTGTCCTGAGAGAGGGACAACCTCTCCACTACCTGGTCCCAAATCTGTTGCATACGCTCCACAACAGAGTCAACACCTGGACAGACAGAAGCCTCCGTCTGTCCTGAAGAAAATCGAGGGTGAAACCCAGAATTACAGAAAAACGGAGACATCAAAGTGGCAGAGCTAGCCCTATTATTAGGATCAAACTCAGCCAAAGGCAAAAAAAGAGACCCAGTCATCCTGATCAGCAGACACAAAGCATCTTAGATAAGTCTCCAATGTCTGGTTTGTTCTCTCAGTTTGACCATTGGTCTGAGGATGAAATGCCAAGGAGAAAGACAATTGAACACCCAGTTTAGAACAAAAAGTCCTCCAAAATCTGGAAACAAACTGGACTCCTCTGTCAGACACAATGTTCTCAGGAATGCCGTGTAAACGAACCACGTGCTGAAGGAACAACAGCACCAATTCAGAGGAGGAAGGCAACTTAGGTAATGGCACAAGATGTATCATTTTGGAAAACCTATCACAAATTACCCAGATCGTGGTCATTCTCTGAGAAACAGGAAGGTCGGAAATGAAATCCATAGAGATATGGGTCCATGGTCTCTTGGGCACAGGTAATGGCATCAACAAACCACTAGAGCGAGAGCAAGGCTTGGAGCGAGAGCAAGTCCCGCAGGACTGCACAAATTCCCTGACATCACGAGACAAGGTAGGCCACCAAAAGGACCGACTAACCAAGTCTCTGGTACCAAAAATTCCGGGATGCCCAGCCAATGCGGAACAATGAATCTCAGACATCACACTCTTTTTCCACTGATCCGGGACAAACAATTTTCCAACCGGGCAGCGCTCGGGCCTATCCTCCTGACACCCCTCCAGAGCAAGTCTCAAATTGGGCGAGATGGCGGAAAGAACTACACCCTCTTTCAAAATAACAGAAGGATCAGACAACTCAGGAGAGTCCGCAAGGAAGCTCCTCGAGAGGGCATCCGCCTTAACATTCTTAGTGCCAGGAAGAAAGGAAACCACAAAATTAAAACGTGTGAAAAACAAGGCCCACCTGGCCTGTCTAGGATTGAGTCGCTTGGCAGATTCCAGATAGACCAGATTCTTATGGTCCGTAAGGACCACCACCTGATGTTTGGCTCCCTCCAGCCAATGTCTCCACTCTTCAAAAGCCCACTTCATGGCCAATAACCCCGATTACCCACGTCATAATTACGTTCAGTAGGAGAAAATTTTCGAGAGAAAAAGGCACAAGGGTTACTTTTAGAGGTCTCTGGATCTTTTTGGGACAAAACGGCACCTGCCCCAATTTCAGAGGCATCAACCTCCACCTGAAATGGAAGAGAAACATCAGGCTGCCGTAGAACAGGAGCAGAAGTGAATCTCTGCTTAAGTTCCTGAAATGCAGAGACTGCCTCAGGAGGCCAATTCACCACATCAGAACCCTTTCTGGTCAAATCAGTTAATGGTTTAACAATAACCGAGAAATTACCAATAAATTTACGATAAAAATTGGCAAAACCCAAAAATCTCTGAAGAGCCTTTAATGAAGTAGGTTGGACCCAATCACAGATGGCCTGAACCTTGACCGGGTCCATTTCAATAACAGATGGGGACAAAATGAATCCCAGAAATGAGATCCTCTGTACGCCAAAAAGACACTTTGATCCCTTCACATACAGAGCATTCTCTCTCAAAATCTGGAATACAGTTCGAACATGTTTCACATGAGAGTCCCAGTCATTAGAAAAAATCAAGATATCATCCAAATAAACAATCAGAAATTTGTCCACAAAATCATTGAAAATGTCATTCATGAAGGACTGGAAGACGGAAGGAGCATTAGTGAACCCAAAGGGCATCACCAGGTACTCAAAATGCCCTTCAGGGGTATTGAATGCCGTCTTCCATTCATCCCCGTGCTTAATGCGAATAAGGTTATACGCCCCCCTGAGGTCAAGCTTGGTAAACCAAGTAGCGTTTTTCACCCTGGAAAACAGGTCAGAAATCAAGGGTAACGGGTTTTTGATATTTCACAGTAATATTGTTCAAGAGACGATAATCAATACATGGCCTCAATGAACCATCCTTTTTGGCCACAAAGAAAAAACTGGCACCTAAGGGTGAAGAGGATGGTCTGATATGACCCTTCTCCAATGATTCCTTGATATAAGACCGCATAGCGTCATGTTCAGGTACAGACAAGTTAAAAAGGCGACCTTTAGGGAATTTACTACCAGGCACTAATTCAATAGCGCTGTCATAGCTCCTATGGGGAGGCAAGGATGCAGATTTACTTTCGCTAAACACATCAGAAAAATCAATCAAAAAGTCAGGAACATCCTGAGCCTGGGGGGAGGCAGAAAAAACAGGAGTGTTGGTATTAACACATTGGCAGCCCCAACTGGTTACAGACACAGATTTCCAATCCAAAACAGGATTATGAGACTGTAACCAAGGGAAACCCAGCACGATAATGTCATGCAGATTATACAGAACCAAAAATTTGCAGCACTCCTGGTGATCAGGTTCAACCCTCATTATCACCTGAGTAGAAAACTGGGGTTTATTCTCAGCCAAAGGGGTAGCATCGATCCCCAGTAGGGGAATAGACTTCTGCAGGGGTACCAAGGGAAACCCACAACGTTTAGCAAAATCATAATCCATCAGGTTAATAGCTGCTCCAGAAACAACGAAAGCCTGAGCAGAAAATGAGGACAGAGAGCATATCAGAGTGACAGTTAATAAAAACTTAGTCTGAACACTACCCAAGACAACTGAGCGTGCAAAACGTCTTCCCCGCTTAGGGCAGACTGAAATAGCATGAGATAGAAAATGAACTCGGCACTCAACTTTAGTATAGTGAGAATAAAGATTTTTATTCACAGTAGTAACACGAAACGTTTCGGTCCTATATCATGGACCTTCATCAGTCACAGATACTACTGGGAAGGGGGTTGATCCACATAGGGAAGAAAGAAAGGGCTGGATATAGCCTGTGTTGGTGGGGTGAGATGAGGAAGAGGACAATGCCTCTATTGCACTAGTAACCTGTTGTGAAGGAGTCCGGTAGTGAGGATAGGTCTCTGCACTCAGACTAGCGGTGGACACCGCGTCCAATGCAGAGACCTATCCTCACTACCGGACTCCTTCACAACAGGTTACTAGTGCAATAGAGGCATTGTCCTCTTCCTCATCTCACCCCACCAACACAGGCTATATCCAGCCCTTTCTTTCTTCCCTATGTGGATCAACCCCCTTCCCAGTAGTATCTGTGACTGATGAAGGTCCATGATATAGGACCGAAACGTTTCGTGTTACTACTGTGAATAAAAATCTTTATTCTCACTATACTAAAGTTGAGTGCCGAGTTCATTTTCTATTAGATACGGTTTGGGAACCTACTCTGGCACCTTCTTGGTTGTGCACACAGTTATTTTTTCATATGAAATAGCATGAGAGGCATCACCACAGTAGAAACATAACCCATTGCGCCTTCGAAACCCATGACCTGTGCTCCAGACACCTCTCCATCACACTGCATGGGCTCAGAAGCTGGCTCACAAGGCAACACCATTCCACACATACTTCTCCGCTCACGCAAACGTCTGTCAATTTGAATCGCTAATGACATAGAATCATTGAGACCAGAGGGGACAGGGAATCCCACCATAACATCCTTTACATTATCTGACAGACCCTTCCGGAAAAGGGCTGCCAAAGCGTCGTCATTCCATTTGGTCAGGACTGCCCACCTACGGAATCTCTGACAGTATAACTCAGCGTCATCAAGCCCCTGATTTAATGCCAACAAGGCTTTTTCAGCTTGATCAGTGACATTAGGCTCATCGTACAATAACCCCAAAGCCTGAAAAAATGCATCAACATCACTCAAAACAGGATCCCCAGGTGTCAGGGAAAAAGCCCAATCCTGAGGATCGCCGCGCAGGAGAGAGATGACAATTTGAACCTGCTGCGCTGCGTTCCCTGAGGACCTAGACTTCAAGGCAAAAAACAATTTACAATTATTTTTGAAATTCTGAAACTTAGCTCGATCCCCTAAAAACAAATCTGGCATGGGAATCCTAGGTTCCACAACAGGCAACCTAGCAAGATAGGTAGCAATACTCTGAACCTCAGTGGCAAGCTGATCCACACGGCCAGACAACTGTGCAAACTCCATTGAGAGAAAAGATCCTCCCCAGCACCCAGAGATACAGAGAAGAAAAAAAAATGCAACAAACAGAAAAATATCTCTGACAACTCTGACAACCTTTTTTTTTTCTTTCACAATATTTTTCCCTTCTGTGAGTACCACACAATTTTCAGTTATGGCCGGTGATACTGTTATGATTTGGTAGCTGAGGAGTGCAGGTAAAAAAGGCAATACACCAGAGCAGTTGGAATCTATGAGATTGCAGTACCCTGACTAACCACCACAACTAGAGGCAGCCGTGGAGCGTTCCTACGTTGGTCCTAGATGCCTCGTCACAGCCTGAGAAACTAACTACACCTAAAGATAGAAATAGGAAAGCTATCTGCCCCGGAGCAGAACC
This sequence comes from Oophaga sylvatica, assembly GCA_033576555.1. Lineage (NCBI taxonomy): Eukaryota > Metazoa > Chordata > Amphibia > Anura > Dendrobatidae > Oophaga > Oophaga sylvatica. The sequence continues at coordinate 87,799 of JARQOD010000763.1, read as the reverse complement.
CCAAAGATAATAGAAAGCCCCCAAACATGTAATGGCGGTTAGACAAGAGGAAATACTGACACAGAAAGAAAATAGTATGAGCAAACGCTGGGGCCCAAACTAACTAAATAGAAAAGGATAGGAAGGGTACTTACTGCAATCCCAGAAAACCCTGAAAGGCACCAACTCTACTAATTTCAAAAACACCTGAGATCACACGACCTCTTCCACCTAAATTAGTTCTCTGGTGTAACAAAATCAAAACAGCAGCCACTGAAAAAACTGGAAAAAGCAAAAGTACAAACAACAGTGGCTGAACAAAACTGAGAGGGCAGAAGCCCCCGGAGGGGACCCTGAAGGCCCCCACCGAAGTGCAGGACAAAATGCAAAAATAAGCACAAACACAAAAGAAGAAAAAGTCTTATCTGTTAGCAGGAGATGCAGACACGACACAGCAGGCTACAAGGGAAACTGGAATAAAGGATTCAGACCAGAACAATTGATCACCGGCAACCCTGATGGGAACGTGACTCCCTTATATAAGACCAGTCAGTAACACCTGATTCCCAGTCCTCACAATCTTCACTGGACAGACTAGCACTGCTTGTAACCACCAGAGGGAGCCTCTGCTCAGAACTCATCTCAAACCCATTCACAAAGCAGATGTTACAGACCACGGGTACTCGAGCGGCCTGAGACTTAGGTCCTGCTTGAGAAACCTCCATGGCCTCATGGGAGTCGGGCGCCTGGCTGGAAGATTCTAGAGGTTTGGCGAAGGTGGGAGCCAGCCGAAACCTCTGCCTACACCGGGACCGCTCCAACCTCCGCTCGTGAAAACGGAGGTCGATGTGGGTAGATATGGCGATAAGCTTCTCCAGTGTGGCGGGAATCTCCATGGTAGCCAAGGCGTCTTTCACATGGCCCGCTAGTCCTCTCCAAAACACGGGAATGAGGACATTATCCGGGTAGTCCAACTCCGAGGACAGAGTCCGAAATTGGACAGCAAAACAGCTGACCAAGGACGAACCCTGTGAACTTGCCTGAAGTTGGAGCGCCGCATCGTGGTTAACCTGAGGTCCTAGAAAGACCTTTTTTAGTGCTCCAGAAAAACGGGAGCACTCCGCACCATACGGTCGTCACGCTTCCACAGCGGGGTAGCCCACTCCAACGCTCTGCCCCACAGAAGAGATATTACAAAGCCCACTTGTGCCCAATCCGTGGGGAAACGTGCAGCCAGAAGCTCGAGTTGTATAGAGCACTTACTCATGAATCCCCAACATTGCTTGCTGTCACCAGCAAATTTGTCTGGAAGAGGGAGGTGGGATATTGTGGGGGCAGAGGTGGCAGTGGACACACTGGCTGCAGCCACGCTAGCAGCCTGAACAGCGACTGCGTTAACATCCACAGCTGAGGTTGTGTGCTCAAGAGCCACCAACCTACCCTCCAGCTGCTGGATGTCCCGCAGTAGACGCTGGTCATCCGCCATTTTACTAGCCAGACCCTGGTGCTAGTATTATGTTAGGGTCTGCGGAACGCACCTAATAGATATATTAGAGAGGTGCGTTCGCAGCCCGGGGTCCACCGTGCAGGCGAAGCCCACTACTAGTAAGATGGCGACAGTAACGAACTCTGTTATCCCACAGAGTCGCTAAAATAAACGCCGTAGCGCGCTGTGGCAGTAAGTGCAAACTCTATTAATCCCCTGAGCCGCTAACGGGAATGCCACAGCGCTATATGGCGATAGGTGCGAACTCACTTAGCTTCAGTGAGCCGCAAAGTAAAACGCTAGGGCGCTGAACCAGCGTTATAAAGCGAACCCTGTTGCATCACAGAGCCGCTGAGAAAAAGACTGAGTCCTGTTAACACCACAGGGATACACAGATAACTGCTGTGCGGATAGCAGTCCGTGATCACGCAGACAGCAACGCAATCAAGCAATCTCCTCACCGGAGAAGCCGGTATTCTAGGGGCTTATGTTATGAATGTTTTAAAAATGAATTCTGAGCAGAAGCTCCCTCTGGTGGTTACAAACAGTACTGAACCATTCAATGCGAAATGGCAATCAGGAATTACAGACTGGCTGGATATAAGGGAGGTTTCCCCCCATCATGGTTGCCGGTGATCAATTGTTCTTGTCTCAACGTTGTTTCCTGGTTCACTTGAAAGCTTGCTGAGTCTTGCCTCTTCTCCTGATCTCAGATAAGATATTTTCTGTTTTTTGTTTTTGTGCTTGCCATTTGCATTTTTCTCTGCATTTCTGTGAGGTTGGCCAGGTTCCCCTACCGGGGGGCTTGGGCTCCTCTCGGTTCCCCTGGAGCCACTGTTGTTTGTTCATTTGCCTTTTCCAGTTTTTTCTGTGGCTGCGGCTTAGTTTTGTTACACCAGAGAACTAATTTAAGTGGTAGAGGTCGTGTGATCTCAGGTGTTTTTGCAATTAGTAGCTTTGGCTTTTTTTAGGGTTTTTTGGAATTGCAGTAAGTATCCTTCCTATCCTTTTCTGTCTAGGCAGATTGGGACCCAGCGTTTGCGCATACTATTTTGTGTCTGTGTCTGTATTTCCTCTTGTCTAACCGCCATTACATGTTTGGGGGCTTCCTATGTTCTTTGGGGATCTGCTCCGGGGCAGATAGCTTTCCTCTTTCTATCTTTAGGTGTAGTTAGCCTCTCAGGCTGTGACGAGGCGTCTAGGACCAACGTAGGAATGTTCCACGGCTGCCTTTAGTTGTGGTGGATAGTCAGGGTGCTGCAATCCAGTAGATTCCAACCTCTCTGGTGTATTGCCGTTTTTGCCTGCTCTCCTCAACTACCAAAACATAACAGTATCACCGGCCCAAACTGAAAATTATATGGTACTCACAGATGGGAAAAATAGTGTGGAAAGAAAAAAGTTGTCAGAGTTGTCAGAGATTTTTTTTTTCTGCATTTTTTTTCCTTCTTTTTCTCTGGGTGCTGAGGAGGATTTTTTTTCTCTCAATGGAGTTTGCACGGTTGTCTGGCCATGTGGATCAGCTTGCCACTGAAGTTCAGAGTATTGCTACCTATCTTGCAGGGTTGCCTGTTGTGAAACCTAGGATCCCATGCCAGATTTGTTTTGTGGGGATCAAGCTAAATTTCTGAATTTCAAAAACTACTGTAAGTTGTTTTTTGCCTTAAAACCTAAGTCCTCAGGGAACGCAGCACAGCAGGTTCAAATTGTCATCTCTCTCCTGCGCGGCGATCCTCAGGATTGGGCTTTTTCCCTGACACCTGGGGACCCTGTTTTGAGTAATGTTGATGCATTTTTTCTGGCTCTGGGGTTATTGTACGATGAACCTAATGTCACTGATCAAGCTGAAAAAACCTTGTTGGCATTAAATCAGGGGCTTGAGGACGCTGAGTTGTACTGTCAGAAATTCCGAAAGTGGGCAGTTCTGACCAAATGGAATGATGATGCTTTGGCAGCCCTTTTTCGGAAGGGTCTGTCAGAGAATGTAAAAGATGTTATGGTGGGTTTCCCTGCTCCCTCTTGTCTCAATGATTCTATGTCATTAGCGATTCAAATTGACAGACGTTTGCGTGAGCGTAGAGGTATGCGTGGAATAGTGTTGCCTTGTGAACCAGCTTCTGAGCCCATACAGTGTGATGGAGTGGCTTCTGGGGCACAGCGTCATGAGTTTCGAAAACGCAATGGGTTATGTTTCTACTGTGGTGATGCCTCTCATGCTATTTCAGTCTGCCCTAAGCGGGGAAGACGTTTTGCACGCTCAGTTGTTTTGGGTAGTGTTCAGACAAAATTTCTGTTGACTGTTACCCTGATTTGCTCCCTGTCCACATTTTCTGATCAGGCTTTTGTTGATTCGGGAGCAGCTATTAACCTGATGGATTTTGATTTTGCTAAACGTTGTGGGTTTCCCTTGATACCCCTACTGAAGTCTATTCCCCTACTGGGGATTGATTCTACCCCTTTGGCTGAGAATAAACCCCAGTTCTCTACTCAGGTGATAATGAGGGTTGAACCTGATCATCAGGAGAGTTGCAAATTTTTGGTGCTGTATAATCTGCATGACATTATTGTACTAGGTTTCCCTTGGTTGCAGTCTCATAATCCTGTTTTGGATTGGAAATCTGTGTCTGTAATCAGTTGGGGCTGCCAATGTATTAATGCCAACACTCCTGTTTTTTCTGCCTCTCCCCAGGCTCAAGATTTGCCTGACTTTTTGACTGATTTTTCTGATGTGTTTAGCGAAAATAAATCTGCATCCTTGCCCCTCCATAGGAGCTATGTCTGCGCTATTGAATTAGTGCCTGGTAGTAAATTCCCTAAAGGTCGCCTTTTTAACTTGTCGGTACCTGAACATGACGCTATGCGGTCTTATATCAAGGAGTCATTTGAGAAGGGTCATATCAGACCATCCTCTTCAACCTTGGGTGCTGGTTTTTTCTTTGTGGTCAAAAAGGATGGTTCATTAAGGCCGTGTATTGATTATCGTCTCTTGAATAGTGTTGAGCGATACTGCTCGATATCTAAAAATATCGGATTGGAATGGTATCGCCGATAACACTAAATATCGTCGATATCCGATTCCGATACCGGAAGTCCAATGTAAGTCTATGGGAACCAAATATCGACATTAAAAAAAAACATTCTTGCCTTGTTGGTTAATTGTACATGAAGGAAAACAACAAAGACTAATGTAGAATGTATTGGGGGAGGTTGAGGAGACAATAAAGGCATACATGTTTAACCCAATGCATTGGAATAGCATTAATATATTTTTTTTTGGAAATACGTTTGGATTGACTAACAAATTGACAATGTTGTTAACCTTTTTTCTATTTTGGCAAATATGTATGTTTCACAACTTCCATGCTCTTCACCTTTTTAACTTTTGCCAGTGCCACACTTTCTCCTTCATAATCTTCAGCAGCAGCATCATCTTTCTCATGAAATTATTCTTCATCTTCACCTTCTTAATCTTCTTCTTAAACTTCTTGCTATTCATGTTTTTGTTTACATTACTCATATTGTTATTATTAAACTAATTAATCTTCTTCATATTCAAATTCTTCATCTTCTTCCTCTTCATCTTCTTCATCATATTCTTATTTGTGACAGAGATTCCTGTACTTGTAATCTGTAAAAGTATGAATTGTTCATCCTTCCGTTCTTGCTGTCAGAAAAGATTTAAATTACAACAGTATTTGTCCGTGTTCAGTTTAGCCTGCAGCAGCAGGCATTTTCCAGGGGCACCACGAGGAGGAACGGACTTACCCCCATACACTGCTTAGTCTTCTTCTGCTTAGAATTTAGAGCATATATTTTGCTCTTCATTTTGGTCTTATACTTCATGTTCTTCTGCTTTTTGATCTTCTGCTTATTGTTCTTCTGTCTCTTGTTCTGTATCTTGTAGTTTGTCTTAACCTTCTTTGTCCTGTTGGTGATCTTCTTCTGGGTAATCTTTTATTTTTTCTTTGTGATGGTGTTCAGGCTGGTTGGCTTCATGCTCGTCGTCCTTGTTGTCGTCATCTTCTTCTGGGTGGTCTTTAAGGTCGTCTAATTTCCGAGAAACAGCTGACGTTACTGGAACCCTGACGGGTATCAGATGGAGCAAGAGACAATGGAAGTAACGATGACCAGCTGACTGTGCTGGAACCCGGACGGGTAGCAGAAGGAAAAGAGGCAATGTCACAACCGAGTACCAGCTGACGTTACTGTGACACGGTTACTAAGCAGGAGGTACCTGTGCTCCAAAGCACTACCAAGGACCAGCAGACGTTGGTGGAACTCGGATACGGAGATGGAGGCACCTAGGCCAAAGGCACTGGGGAGAACCAGTTGACGGTACTGGACCCCGGACGGGTAGCAGAAGGAAAAGAGGCAATGTCACAACCGAGTACCAGCTGACGTTACTGTGACACGGTTACTAAGCAGGAGGTACCTGTGCTCCAAAGCACTACCAAGGACCAGCAGAAGTTGGTGGAACTCGGATACGGAGATAGAGGCACCTAGGCCAAAGGCACTGGGGAGAACCAGTTGACGGTACTGGACCCGGACGGGTAGAAGAACGCACCATTGAAAATGTAAGTTGACAGGACGCAAGCCGTCCGCAGTTACCGAATCACACAGTCCTACAGTGGGTGCTTGTCCTATTGTCACAATGGAAACCACCTTTATTTACATATCCCACAGCACACATAGGAATCACCTAAACTGCAGGCACCATAGAGTCGGCTAACCCGAATGCAACACGACAGCACAACTTATTGGAGGATAATTGACGTTCACACTGCCAGGAAACAGCTGTCGTGCTGTAACCAGGCTGGCCATGAGTCAGTACCCCTGCCAATTACTTACGAGCAACAAATGGCGGTGTTGTAGCCCAGGGAGTAGAGTTCAGGTGGTAGAAAGATGAACATAACAGGAGACATGGAAAACGTTGCCAAACAGTTATTTAATCTGAAAACGGACAGGCAAATTCAGGTGAGATCCATGCCTTGTTAATTTTCAGAAAAGTAAGCCGGTCTACATTCTCTGAGGATAGTCGCATGCGACGGTCTGTTACTACACCACCTGCAGCACTAAAGACACGCTCAGATAATACACTGGCAGCAGGGCAAGCCAGCACCTCCAATGCATACTGGCTAAGCTCTGGCCATGTATCCAACTTAGAGACCCAAAATTTGAAAGGGGAAGAGGCATCTGGGAGTACACTTAGAGGGAAAGCCAAGTAGTCTGTCACCATCTTACGGAAACGTTTCTTCCTGGTGACTGGAGCCGTCTCGGATGGTGTAGACCTTGCTGGCGCTGTCACAAAACTTTGCCACATTTGTAACATACAGCTCTTGCCCTGTGCAGAGGCGCTGCTTCTGCTCCCTCTTGTTGTAGAGGTGTCTACACTGCCTCGACGCACAGAGCTGCTTTGTAAAGCAGTAGCAGCAGCAGCTCTCTCGGCTGGAATGTACAACAGTATGGATTGCACCAGTGTGTCTTGGTACTCCTGCATTTTACGGTCCCGGTTCACCGGTGTGATGAGGGTTTGTAAGTTGTCCCGGTAGCGAGGGTCTAGGAGGGTGTACACCCAATAATCTGACGTGGTGAGAATGTGGGCGATGCGGCGGTCGTTTCTCAGGCACTGAAGCATGAAATCAACCATGTGCTGCAGACTCCCAACTGGCCAACAAAGGCTGTCCTCTGGAAGAGGCGTCATCTCTGCCTCCTCTGCATCACCCCACCCTCGCTCTACATACTGACTAGAGCGTTGTGTACCTCCCTCTGTAGGGATTTCTTCCTCCTCCATTGACTCCTCCTCCTCCTCATCCTCCTCACAAAGTGAGCCCTGCCCAGCCCTTTGTGAGGAACCACGTTGCGCTGACTGTCCTGAAGGTAATTGAATTTGTGACTCCTCATCCTCCACCTCTTCCAAAACCTCTTCCTTTAGTGCTTTCAGTGATTTCTGAAGCAGGCAGATAAGGGGGACAGTCATGCTGACTAGTGCATCATCTGCACTCGCCATCCGCGTTGAGACATCAAACGCACGCAAAACGTCGCAGATGTCCTTCATAGAGGCCCACTCAGTAGTGGTGAAGTGTGAACGGCGCAAATTGCGAGTTGATTGCGCCTGTTGCAGCTGATACTCCATTACTGCTGGCTGCTGCTCACACAACCGATCCAACATATGTAACGTGGAATTCCACCTGGTGGGTACGTCACATATGATGCGAAGTTCAGTAAGGCGAAATCTGACTCGCAGAGCTGCAATGCGCGATCTGGCCATGCTGGAACGTCGCAAGTGAGCGCACTCTAGGCGGACCTTGTGCAGCAGTGCATCAAGATCCGGATAGTCCCTCAAAAAACTCTGTACGACCAAGTTGAGCACATGTGCCAGACATGGTATGTGAGTGAGGTTGCCAAGGCCCAGAGCTGCCACCAGATTTCGGCCATTGTCACACACTACCAAGCCTGGCTGGAGATTAGCTGACAAAAACCACACGTCGCTCTCCTGCTTGATGGCATCCCAGAGCTCCTGCGCTGTGTGGCTTCGATTCCCCATGGAAATTAATTTCAGGACGGCCTGTTGACGTTTGGCCACGGCTGTGCTCATATTGGTCGCAACAGGTAAGCGTTCACGGGTCCATGTGGAGGTATACCATGACGGCTCGTGCAGCGATGATTCTGAGGAACTGGAGTAGGAGGAGGAATCAATGTGTACAGACTGGATTCCTGCAATCCTTGGAGTTGGCAGAACACGTACAGCGCCACTGGCAAGATCTGTACCCGGCTCCACAACATTGACCCAATGGGCAGTGAGGGAAAGGTATCGTCCCTGGCCATGGGTACTGGTCCACGCATCGGTGGTCAGGTGGACCCTGCTACTGATGGCGTTTAGTAGCGCATATTTAATGTTTCCCTCGACATGTTTTTGCAGAGCAGGGATTGTGGGACTGCCAATGCCATAAAGTTCCTGAAACTGTCAGTCTCCACCAGCCTGAATGACAGCATTTCAAGGGACAGGAGTTTTGCAATGCCAGCATTCAGAGCCTGTGCTCGTGGATGGTTTGCCGAGTATGGCCGTCTTTTATCCCATGCCTGTGGTACCGATGGCTGTTTTTTGTTCTGGGAGTGTGACGATGACTGTGAACTTGCTGCTGTGGGTGGAATAACAGTTTGTCTATGGACAACAGTGACCGAGGTTCTTCCATGGAGATCCTGTGAGGAAGCCGAACCAGGTGTGTGTGAGCTGGAGGTAGAGGCTCGAACACGACCTGAAGATGTAGGTGCTGCTGTAGGTTGGCCTACATCTCCAGTGTGTCTTTGTAACTCAGCTACGTGCTTTGTCCGTACATGTTTCCACATATTTGTGGTATTCAGGTTACTGATATTTTTACCTCTTTTAACTTTTTGCTTACACAGCTTGCATTGAACATAGCAAATATCATCTACAAGTCTGTCAAAAAAGGACCACGCAGTGCAAGTCATGGGAGCGCCAATTTTGACATTTCTAAGAGAACTGCTCCCAACAGGTGCCAAACTGGAGGCTACAGGCAAGCAAGTCTGCAGCCTACCTCTCCCTCCTCTTTGTACCGTTGGGACAATCTCTTCCTCAGAGCTGCTCCCACCACCTTCCTGTTGCTCACGCCATGTTGGGTCTCGGACTTCATCATCTCCACTACCCTCTTCCAACACCTGCTGCTGTTGGATGGTCTGGGCAGCACCATGCTCCACAAAACCTGACACCTGAGTCTCATCATCATCATAAGATGCGTTCTGCGGTGTGCTGTCCATCGGCACTGGCTCACCCGCCTCTTCAGATTGAGAGAGACACAGCTGTTGCGCATCACTGCATACTCCCTCTTCTTCAAATTGCAGAATGCTGCTTGCCTGTGCCCGTGTTTGCGAGCCAACAGATTCTGAGAACAGAAGCAGAGACTCAGCTGGCTCCTGTACAGAACTCTCTGACTGCCTGGGCAATTTGACAGGCGGTGAACAGACAGATGGTTGCTCAACAGTGTTGTGTTCCTGAGAGGAGGTGGAAGGAATTGAAGTCGATGCATTGGCTGCCATCCAACCAACAACGGCTTCAATTTGTTCTTCCCGCAGCAGGGGGGCACGCCGAGCTCCTACCAAAGTGCGCATAAAGGAACGCTCATGGGTAAAACTGGTGGATGCTGTGTCACTGAGGGCGGCAGCAGCCACAGAATCCCCATGTCCTCTCCTGCTGAAACTCCACGGCCACGACCACGTGCCTTACTCACTGACTTCTTCATCTTGGTAGATTGATAAAGAAAGTCAGAAAAGTTATAAGGCCTAAGTGTGGTTATTACACAGAGACTGAAGTGAACACTGAAACACAACTGTTCACAATCTGTGAAAGGCTACTCCTTTGTCTACTTCTATAGTGTTTGCAACCAATGTATTGGATACGGATGGAAGCGCGTCACACTAATAGATTATATTTTAAATGGAATGGAGCAGAACCAATTGGAGATAAATGAAAAGGATGAGGCACTGAGACACGCTCAGCAGAGTACAAGCAGCAGTGCTTGAACAAGTAACTGGAGCGTGATGTGCACTCAAAAAATAAAAAACACAGACTGAAGTGAACACTGAAACACAACTGTTCACAATCTGTGAAAGGCTACTCCTTTGTCTACTTCTATAGTGTTTGCAACCAATGTATTGGATACGGATGGAAGCGCGTCACACTAATAGATTATATTTTAAATGGAATGGAGCAGAACCAATTGGAGATAAATGAAAAGGATGAGGCACTGAGACACACTCAGCAGAGTACAAGCAGCAGTGCTTGAACAAGTAACTGGAGCGTGATGTGCACTCAAAAAATAAAAAACACAGACTGAAGTGAACACTGAAACACAACTGTTCACAATCTGTGAAAGGCTACTCCTTTGTCTACTTCTATAGTGTTTGCAACCAATGTATTGGATACGGATGGAAGCGCGTCACACTAATAGATTATCTTTTAAATGGAATGGAGCAGAAACAATTGGAGATAAATGAAAAGGATGAGGCACTGAGACACGCTCAGCAGAGTACAAGCAGCAGTGCTTGAACAAGTAACTGGAGCGTGATGTGCACTCAAAAATAAAAAACACAGACTGAAGTGAACACTGAAACACAACTGTTCACAATCTGTGAAAGGCTACTCCTTTGTCTACTTCTATAGTGTTTGCAACCAATGTATTGGATACGGATGGAAGCGCGTCACACTAATAGTTAAATTGCATGGAGCTGCAAGAATTACACTGAAGAAAAAAAAAAGAGTCTGTGAGTGACACGTGCAGATGCCTACAGACAGCGTTGCATGCAGAGCAAACTGCAGCGTCACCTGCACTCACACACACCTTGCAGAGCTGTTAAAACAACACTGCAGGCAAAAGGAAGCTTTACACAGAGGTTGGTGCTAGCCTGCCTACAGCACAGTACACTAAATCGCAATCTCTAACTGTCCCTCAGAGTCAGCACAGCAGCGTTCTGTCCCTTACTGAATTCACAGCACAGTGATGCTAAAATGGCGGCGGCGCCTTTTATAGTGCATTCTGACATCATTTCAGCATCCAATCACAGCCATGCCATTAGTTAACATGACCGCAGCAGTACAGGATGTGCCCACACTTCTTAGGATTCCTCATTGGCTGACTAAAATCACATTGCCTCTCAAAGAATTATGGGAACTTCCGATTCCGGTATACGATATACAGTCAGGGCCAGAAATATTTGGACAGTGACACAATTTTCGCGAGTTGGGCTCTGCATGCCACCACATTGGATTTGAAATGAAACCTCTACAACAGAATTCAAGTGCAGATTGTAACGTTTAATTTGAAGGGTTGAACAAAAATATGTGTTAGAAAATGTAGGAATTGTACACATTTCTTTACAAACACTCCACATTTTAGGAGGTCAAAAGTAATTGGACAAATAAACATAACCCAAACAAAATATTTTTATTTTCAATATTTTGTGGCGAATCCTTTGGAGGCAATCACTGCCTTAAGTCTGGAACCCATGGACATCACCAAAGCTGGGTTTCCTCCTTCTTAATGCTTTGCCAGGCCTTTACAGCCGCAGCCTTCAGGTCTTGCTTGTTTGTGGGTCTTTCCCTCTTAAGTCTGGATTTGAGCAAGTGAAATGCATGCTCAATTGGGTTAAGATCTGGTGATTGACTTGGCCATTGAAGAATGTTCCACTTTTTTGCACTCATGAACTCCTGTGTAGCTTTGGCTGTATGCTTGGGGTCATTATCCATCTGTACTATGAAGCGCCGTCCAATCAAGTTTGCAGCATTTGGCTGAATCTGGGCTGAAAGTATATCCCGGTACACTTCAGAATTCATCCGGCTACTCTTGTCTGCTGTTATGTCATCAATAAACACAAGTGACCCAGTGCCATTGAAAGCCATGCATGCCCATGCCATCACGTTGCCTCCACCATGTTTTACAGAGGATGTGGTGTGCCTTGGATCATGTGCCGTTCCCTTTCTTCTCCAAACTTTTGGCTTCCCATCATTCTGGTACAGGTTGATCTTTGTCTCATCTGTCCATAGAATACTTTTCCAGAACTGAGCTGGCTTCTGGAGGTGTTTTTCAGCAAATTTAACTCTGGCCTGTCTATTTTTGGAATTGATGAATGGTTTGCATCTAGATGTGAACCCTTTGTATTTACTTTCATGGAGTCTTCTCTTTACTGTTGACTTAGAGACAGATACACCTACTTCACTGAGAGTGTTCTGGACTTCAGTTGATGTTGTGAACGGGTTCTTCTTCACCATGGAGAGTATTCTGCGATCATCCACCACTGTTGTCTTCCGTGGGCTCCCAGGTCTTTTTGGATTGATGAGTTCACCAGTGCTTTCTTTCTTTCTCAGGATGTACCAAATTGTAGATTTTGCCACTTCTAATGTTGTAGCAATTTCTTGGATGGGTTTTTTTCTGTTCTTGCAGCTTAAGGATGGCTTGTTTCACCTGCATGGAGAGCTCATGTGACCGCCTGTTTCCTTCACAGCAAAACCTTCCAAATGCAAACACCACACCTCAAATCAACTCCGGCCCTTTCATCTGCTTAATTGAGAATGACATAACAAAGGGATTGCCCACACCTGTCCATGAAATAGCCTTGGAGTCATTTGTCCAATTACTTTTGGTCCCTTTAAAAACAGGGTGGCACATGTTAAGGAGCTGAAACTCCTAAACCCTTCATCCAATTTTAATGTGGATACCCTCAAATGAAAGCTGAAAGTCTGGACTTCAACTGCATCTGAATTGTTTTGTTTAAAATTCATTGTGGTAATGTCTAGAACCAAAATTAGATAAATGTTGTCTCTGTCCAAATATATATGGACCTAACTGTATGGAAAATATCGAAACTAATTATCGAAAGGCCGATAGAGCTAATATCGGCCGATACCCGATACTTGCAGTATCGTATCGCTCAACACTATACTGTATGCATCATGTGGGGCCATCTTACTTTATGCATCATGTGGGGCCATTATACTGCATGCAGCATCATGTGTGGCCTTTATACAGTATAGAGCATCATGTGTGGCCATTATACAGTATGCAGCATCATGTGTGGCGATTATACAGTATGGAGTTGTTTTTCTAATCTAAAACCTCAGCATTCCGGTTAAATTGCCGTGTTGGCACTTTGCGATAAATAAGTGGGTTTTAGATTGCAGTTTGGGCACTCGGTCTCAAAAAGGTTCGCCATCACTGCACTATCATCTGGGTGATCACTCACCACTTCTCCAATATGGTGCACTTGGTGCCGTTACCACGGTTACCTTCTGCACGGGCCTTGGCAGCATTATTTATTAGACACATCTTCCGTCTACACGGTATGCCAGACAAGATTTCAGCGATCGAGGTCCCCAATTTGCGTGTTGGTTCTGGAGAGAGCTGTGTCGTCTACTTTGCATTGAGTTAAACCTCTCCTCTACATATCATCCCGAGACGAATGCGTTGGTAGAGAGGGCCAACCAGACCTTGGTCATATACTTGCGACATTTTGTCTGCCAGGCAGGATGACTGAGCATCCTTGCTCCTGTGGGCGGAGTTCGCGCTAAACAATGCTGTGGCTGACTCCACCGGACAGACTCCATTCCTCTTAAATTATGGCCAGCATTCGCGGGTACCCGTGCCCGTGGCTTCCGCCGACTCCAGGGTGGCAGACTGGGCTGTGAAGGCACGGGACATATGGGACCGCACCTAGGATGCCATTCAGGCTTCCAAGGAGAGGATGAGGTCTTCTGCCGATGCCCATCGGCGTCTCGCTCCGACATTTGCTCCTGGCGACCTAGTGTGGCTCTCCGCCAGAAACATCAGGCTGCGGGTCGAGTCCACTAAGTTGGCACCCCACTATTTGGGTCCCTTCAAGGTCCTCAAGCAGGTAAACCCTGTGGTTTACCATTTTGCCCTTCTTCCTCGCCTTGTTATCTCCGACACCTTCCATGTGTCCCTCCTAAAACCCGTGGTCATCTCCCGGTTGCCTCAGTCATCTGCCGGGACGTTGGGTTCGTCTACGGATGATCACGAGGTGAACGCCATTGTAGGGTGCAAGGTGGTACGGGGCAAAAATTTTTTTTGGGTGGATTGGAGGGGTTATGGGCCTGAGGATAGGTCCTAGGAGCCTGCCGAGCATATTCATGCTCCGCAGCTCATCTCTGCCTTTGAACGTAGCGAGGCCCAAAGAAGGGGGGGTAATGTTAGGGGTCGAGTTCCCACTTCTTCACAAGGGAATCTCAAACCATCCCTGCTGCGGTCTCCCATCCGTCTCCGGCCACAGTGGACTCTGCTCAGCAGAAATGTCGGTCCCAGCATCTCGCCCAGTTTACCATTGTGCAGAGGATTACTGCTGCCTCTCCAGGTTCTGCTATTGTAGCCAATAAGCGGCGAGCAGACATCTTTAGGACTAAGTCCTGCGTTTCTCCTTCTGAGCATGCCCAGGATAAGATCTCTCATTGGAGATCAGGGGTCACATGCTCAGGTACTGCAGTAGCTCACATTGGTCCGCCAGGAAGGTCCTGAAATTGCTTGTGTTCTGGAAGGTCCTGTAGCTGTTGCTATAAAAGGTGCGCATGGCCGCTCGGCAGCGCGCTAGTATCAACTGTGTTATGTGCTTTGCGCCAGTGTGATCATGCACGCATGTGGTTAGGGCTCGGCTGAAATAAGCCCTAGAATACCGGCACCTCCGGTAAGGAGATTCGTATGCACGTGTTCAGGGCCTGGCTGAAATTCACCCCTAGAACACCGGCTTCTCCAGTGAGGAGTTGCTTGTTTGCGTTGCTAAATGCTGACTGCATGATCACGGAGTGCTATCCGCTCAGCAGTTATCTCTGTATCCCTGTGGTGTTAACAGGACCCAGTCGTAGCTCTGCTTCTTTAGTTTGCGACTCTGTGAAGTAACAGAGTTCGCTTATACCGCCATCCTACTAGCAGCAGGCACTGCCTGCCCGGTGGACCCCGGGCTGCTAACGCACCTATTATTTATATTTATTTGGTGCGTTCCGCCAGCCCTAACAATCGATTATTCACTACAGTTTGGTAGAGAACAAGTAATGAGTATAGTCACAGATACATGTGATATACAGAACAATGGCCCAATATGCCCAAAAAAAAAAGTTACTTTGATAGTCAAGAAAATATTTTCGTATCTGTTGGCAAGAGGTGTAACTGAGGGTTCCGTACAAAACAATGCATGGCAGTGAGAAACTCTCTCAATGTTGTTCCCCCTACCGGTGGAAACCATAAACAGGCAATACTAAAAAAACTTACAATATTATGCTGACTTTTTCCTATCTGTTGCCAAGAGGTGTAACTGAGGGCCCTGTGCAAAACAATGCATGTGAGTGATCCAATTTCTCTATACTGTTCCCCTTACTAGTGGAAACCATTAACAGGCAATGCAATAAAGAGCTTTAATTATTATGCTGAGTTATTCACACAAGAGAACCGCTATGATGACTCAATGAATAATGCCATGTGGTAACAATTCTTTACCTTTATCCCAGCTGCTATTTCTGTACAGTCATGGCCAAAAGTTTGAGAATGACACAAATATTATATTTTCACATGATCTGCTGCCCTCTGGTTTTTATGTGTTTGACAGATGTTTTTATCACAGAAAGAAATATAATTGCAAACATATGAGTAACAAAAGCTTATATTGACAGTTAGAATGAGTTAATGCAGCAAGTCAATATTTGCAGTGTTGACCCTTCTTCTTCAGGACCTCTGCAATTCTCCCTGGCATGCTCTCAATCAACTTCTGGACCAAATCCTGACTGATAGCAGTCCATTCTTGCACAATCAATGCTTTCATTTTGTCAGAATTTTTAGGTTTTTATTTGTCCACCCGTCTCTTGATGATTGACCACAAGTTCTCAATGGGATTAAGATCTGGGGAGTTTTCAGGCCATGGACCCAAAATCTCTATGTTTTGTTCCCTGAGCCATTTAGCTTTCACCTTTGCTTTATGGCAAGGTGCTCCATCATGCTGGAAAAGGCATTGTTGATCGCCAAACTGCTCTTGGAGGGTTGGGAGAAGTTGCTCTTGGAGGACATTCTTTATTCATGACTGTGTTTTTAGGCAAGACTGTGAGAGAGCCGATTCCCTTGGCTGAGAAGCAACCCCACAAATGAATGGTTTCAGGATGCTTAACAGTTGGCATGAGACAAGACTGGTGGTAGCGCTCACCTTGTCTTCTCCGAATGAGGCGTTTTCCTGATGTCCCAAACAATCGAAAAGGGGATTCATCAGAGAAAATAACTTTACCCAAGTCCTCAGCAGTCCACTGCCTGTATCTTTTGCAGAATATCAGTTTGTCCATGATGTTTTTTCTGGAGAGAAATGGCTTCTTTGCTGCCCTCCTTGAGACCAAGCCTTGCTCCAAGAGTCTCCGCCTCACAGTGCACGCAGATGCACTCACACCTGCCTGCTGCCATTCCTGAGCAAGCTCTGCACTGCTGGTAGCCCGATCCCGCAGCTGAAACATTTTAAGAGATGGTCCTGGCGCTTGCTGGTCTTTCTTGGGCGCCCTGGAGACTTTTGGCAACAATGGAACCTCTCTCCTTGAAGTTCTTGATGATGCGATAGATTGTTGACTGAGGTGCAATCTTTCTAGCTGCGATACTCTTCCCTGTTAGGCCATTTTTGTGCATTGCAATGATGACTGCACGTGTTTCTTTAGAGATAACCATGGTTAAAAGTAGAGAAACAATGATGCCAAGCACCAGCCTCCTTTTAAAGTGTCCAGTGGTGTCATTCTTACTTAATCATGACAGATTGATCTCCAGCCATGTCCTCATCAACACCCACACCTGTGTTAATGGAGCAATCACTGAAAAGAGGTTAGCTGGTCCTTTTAAGGCAGGGCTGCAATGATGTTGAAATGTGTTTTGGGGGATAAAGTTCATTTTCTAGCCAAATATTGACTTTGCAAGTAATTGCTGTTAAGCTGATCACTCTTTATAACATTCTGGAGTATATGCAAATTGCCATTAGAAAAAGTGAAGCAGTAGACTTTGTAAAAATTAATATTTGTGTCATTCTCAAAACTTTTGTCCATGACTGTATGTGCGATGGAAGTCCCGTCCCTCTGCCCCCTAACAGAATCAGTGCAGCACCGTGAAAGGTTCGCTTTGCACAACAGCTAAGATGCACTTACATCTGTCTCTTCTGCTAAGAGAATCTCTGCCTTGTGATATATGAATTTGTGGAACCAGGCATCATCCAGGGGCCGCTGCTGTGCCTGAGGGCCCTAGTCAGCTGCCTGGTCTGCCTGCACATAACGTTGGGCCAGGACCTGGTGCTGTGGAAGATTCTATAGCTGTAGCCAGCTCATTGATGTAAATGTTGAAGAGCGTTGGACTTCGGCTACTGCTTTAGACATGTTCAAATATTGATGTGAATATGTCATCAGGAATATACAGTTGTACTGTACTTATACAGTTCACTTTCGTGCTTAGCTGAATTGGGTGGTAGCGAGACTGGGTGTTAGGGTCTGCGGAAAGCACCAAATATAAGATGTAGAGAGGTGCGTTCGCAGCCTGGGGTCCACCGGGCAGGCGGAGCCTGCTGCTAGTAAGATGGTGCAAGAAGCAAACTCTGTTATCCCGCAGAGTCGCCAAAATAAACGCCATAACGCACTGTGGTAATATATGTGAACTCTGTTATTCCACAGAGCCGCTAGAAGGAGTGCCCCAGCGCTATATGGCGATGTGTGCAAACTCAGTTAACACCACTAAGTCGCAAAGTAAACACGCTAGGGGGCTGTCTAGCATTGAAAGCGAACCCTGTTGCGTCACAGAGCCACTGAGACAAACTTCTGTGTCCTGTTAGGCACCCAGGTACACAGTTGACTGCTAAGCGAACATAGAAAGTGATCATGCGCTAATGTCCTCGCGGGAGTCACCCGCAATCTATGGCGTCTGAACGCTAGGCCCTGAATACGGCAATCAAACTCCTCACCGGTTATGCCGGTAATCTAAGGCATCTAAGACACCGACCCTGACCAGCTAGCATTCCAAGCTCCTCACCGATTAGGTCGGTATTGTAATGGCGTATTTCAGCCGCTCTAACCACACACACGCATGACCATACTGGCGCAAAGCATATAACGGTTGATACTAGCGCACGGCCGTGCGGTAAGGACAGCCATTTATAGCAGCCACGAGAAAAAGACCTTCCAGGAAGGACCAATGGGAAGCTGCTTCAGAACATCATCAGCTACATGACCTTCCTGAAGGACCAATAGGAGTGGCAGCTGTATCTGAGCATGTGACCCCTGATCTCCAATGGGAGATCTTGCCCTGGGCATGCTCAGATGAAGCAACAAAGGACTTAGTCCCAAATCTGCCTGCTTCAACACTGGTTGCAGCAGCAAGTTTCTGCACAGTATTGGGACGGGCAAGACGCTGGGACCGACGTCTCTGCTGAGCAGGAAGCACTGCGTCTGGAGAGGGATGGGGGACCGCAGCGGGAACAGCTCTAGATTCCCCTTGTGCAGGAGTGGGAACTTGAACCCTAACATTACCCCCCTCCTAGGGCCCCCTCTTCTTTGGGCCTCGCTGTGCTCAAAGGCAGCGATGAGCTGCGGAGCATGAACATGGTCGGCAGGCTCCCTGGACCTATCCTCAGGCCCATAACCCCTCCAATCCACCAAATAAAATTTTTTGCCTTGTACCACCTTGCACTCAATAATGGCGTTCACCTCATGATCGTCGGTAGATGAACCCGACGTCCTGGCAGATGACTAGGAAAACCAGGAAATGGCCACGGATTTCAGAGGGACACGTGAAAGGTGTCGGTGATACCAAGGCGAGGCGGAAGGGCTAGGCAGTAAACCACCAGGTTCACCTGCTCAAGAACTTTAAAGGGACCCAAAAAGTGAGTTGCCAACCTAGTGGACTCTACATGTAGCCTGATGTTTCGGGCAGAGAGCCACACTAGGTCACCCGGAGCAAATGTAGGAGCAGAGTGAAGACGGGCATCGGCCGAAGACCTCATCCTCTCTTTGGAGGCCTGAATAGCATCCTGGGTGCGGTCCCAAATGTCTCGTGCCTCCACAGCCCAGTCTGCCACTCTGGAATCGGCGGAAGACACGGGCATGGGCACTGGTACCCGCGGATGCTGACCGTAGTTCATGGAGGAATGGGGTCTGTCCGGTGGAGTCAGCCACAGCATTATTTAGAGCGAACTCAGCCCACGGTAGCAAGGATGCCCAGTCATCCTGCCTGGCAGAGACAAAATGTCGCAATTATGTGACCAAGGTCTGGTTGGCCCTCTCTACCAACCCATTCGTCTCGGGATGGTATGCAGAGGAGAGATTCAATTCAATGCTGAGTTAACGACACAGCTCTCTCCAGAACCAAGACGCAAACTGGGGACCTCGATCACTGACAATTTTGTCTGGCATACCATGTAGGCGGAAAATATGCCTAATGAATAATGCTGTCAAGACCCGTGCAGACGGTAACCGTGGTAACGGAACCAAGTGCACCATTTTAGAGAAGTGGTCGGTTATCACCCAGATGATGGTGCAGCCCGAGACTTGGGTAAGCACACCACAAAATCTATCCCGACCATCTCCCAGGGTCTGTCTGCCACTTGCAAAGGGAAAAGTAGCCCAGCCAGCTGTTGTCGAGGGGATTTATTCTTGGCACAGGAGACGCACGCCTGAACATACTCCCTGACGTCACGGGCCATCTGGGGCCACCAGTATGTCCTCGCCAGCAACTCAGAAGTCCTTTTTGTCCCAAAATGTCCACCCACCGTGGACGAATGTGCCCAAGAGAGTACTTCTGGTCGCAAATTGGTGGGCACAAAAGTCTTAAAAGTCTTGCCCGGAGGCACAGACTCAAGCGAAACCGGAGCCACCGTTCTTAGGCTCTCTGTGGGAACAATAAGCCGAAGCTCCTCCTCCACCTCCTCAGAGAAAACCACGGAGCGAGATAGAGCATCGGCGCGAATGTTCTTCTCACCGGAGAGGAAATGGAGGGTGAAATGGAACCGGGAGAAGAACAAGGACCATCTAGTCTGACGGGAATTTAGCCGCTGGTGCTTTCTTCAAATACACCAAGTTCTTGTGGTCCGTGAATACTTGGAAGGGGAAGCGAGCCCCCTCCAGAAGATGTCTCCACTCAGAGAAGGCCAACTTCATAGCCAGTAACTCCCTGTCCCGATGGAATAATTCCTCTCTGCTGGTGTAAAGGTCATGGAAAAGAAGAAGAAGGGATGCTTCCGACCCTGGGCATCCTTTTGAAAAAGGACTGCTCCAGCACCAACAGAAGAGGCATCCACCTCTAAAATAAATGGTTTAACGACATCGGGGCGATGTAAGATGTGAGCACTGGCGAAATGCGACTTGATGGAGGAGAATGCCTTGGTGACCTCCTCTGACCACAACTTGGGATTTGCTCCCTTCTTGGTGAGGGCTATCAAGGGAGCTACCAAAGTAGAGAAGTGGGGAATCAATTGGCGATAGTAGTTAATGAACCCCATAAAGCGCTGCACCGCTTTAAGGGAGTGGGGTACTTGCCAATCCATTACAGCCTGTAGTTTGGCAGGATCCATAGCCAATCCCTGGGCAGATATGATATAGCCCAGAAAAGTAAAGACTCCTGCTCAAACATGCACTTCTCCAACTTCGCATATAGGGAATTTGCTCACAAGAGGTCGAAGACCTTGCAGACATCTCTCCGGTGGGAGGCCATATCTGGAGAAAAGATGAGAATGTCATCCAGATAGACTAACACCGAGGTGCTCAACATATCCCGGAAGTTGTCGATCACAAAGTCTTGGAAGACAGCAGAGGCATTACAGAGCCCAAAGGGCATTACCAGATATTCGTAATGCCCATCCCTGGTGTTAAATGCCGTCTTCCATTCATCCCCCTCACGGATATGAATTAGGTTATATGCACCCCGCAGGTCTAGCTTAGTAAATACCCTTGCTCCCCGAAGCCTGTCAAATAGCTCAGAGATTAGCGGCAAAGGATACTTATTTTTCACGGTGATAGTGTTGAGACCCCTATAATCAATGCACGGACATAATTCTCTGTTCTTCTTCTGCACAAAGAAGAACCCCGCTCCCGCTGGTGACACCGATTTCCTAATGAATCCCCTTGCCAAGTTCTCCTAAATATATTGGGACATGGCCTCTGTCTCAGGAAGAGAGAGGGAATAAACACTTCCTCTAGGAGGCTCAGTTCCAGGCAAGAGGTCGATAGGACAGTCATAGGAGAGATGAGGCGGAAGAGTCTCTGCAGCCTTCTTCGAGAAAACGTCGGCATAGGACTAATAGACCTTGGGAAGAGGAGAGAGGTCTCTGGGTATCTCAGTGGTGGTGACCTGCACGCTGTCCCTAATGCATCTGTCTTTGCATAAATTACCCCAACCCAGAATTCTCCCTGAAGACCACTCAATATGGGAGAGTGGTGACGGAGCCAGGGTAATCCCAACAAATCCTCATCTATACCCTCAAGGAGGATAAAAAATGATATATTCTCCTGATGGGAAGGAGACTTAGACAAGGTGAGTGGGACAGACTGATGGGTGATTTTTGTGGGAAGAATTGCTCCGTTCAACACCCGTACAGAAACTGGTTCAACCAGCAACACCAAAGGCATGGTGTGGGGAGAAGCAAAGGAGGACGACAAAAAATCCCCTCTGCCACAGAATCCACACACAGCTTGACGGGTAGGGTGGTAGAACCATGGGTAATTATCCCTTGAGGAGCACTTTAGGGGCAAAACTCATGGTGTCCAGTGACCCTGTTCCTACGGTTACTGGGCGCGACCGTTTATTCAGTCGCTGTGGACATCAGTTGGCAAAATGTCCCTGCTGCTGGCAAATATAACAAATCGGGGATGGACGAGTGGCCCAAGATTTCGATCCCGCAGGAGCAACCTCCTGAAGGTCGGGCACCTGAACCAGCGACTCCAGAGGGGTGGCGAAGGTAGGAGCCAACCGAACCCTCTGCCTACACTGGGCACATTCCAGCCACCGCTCATGGAAACGGAGGTCGACGCAGGTGGAAATAGCGATAAGCTTCTCCAGTGTGGAAGGAATCTCCCTGGTAGGCAAGGCATCTTTCACGTGACCCGCCAGTCCTCTCCAGAACACGGGAATGAGGACTTTATCTGGCCACACTAATTCCGAGGCCAGAGTCCGAAATTGGACAGCAAAATGGCTGACCAAAGCTGAACACTGGGCACTTGCCAGCAGTTGGAGCACCGTATCGTGGGTGAACTGAGGTCCTAGACAAACCTTTTTCAGAGCCTCCAGAAAACGAGAAGCGCTCTGCACCACACGGTCGTCGCGCTCCCACAGCGGCGTTGCCCACTCCAATGCTCTGCCCGACAGAAGAGCTATCACAAAGCCCACTTGTGCCCGATCCGTGAGGAAACGTGCAGCCAGAAGCTCGAGTTGTATGGAGCACTGACTCACGAATCCCCGACATTGCTTGCTGTCACCAGCAAACTTGTCTGGAAGCGAGAGGTGGGACAATGTAGGGACAGAGGTGGCAGAGGACAAACTGGCTGCAGCTACGCTAGCAGCCTGAACAGCGACTGCGGTAACATCCACAGCTGAGGTTGTGCGCTCAAGAGCCGCCAACCTACCTCCAGCTGCTGGATGTATAGCTGTAAACGCTGTTCATCTGCCATTTTACTAGCCAGACCCTGGCGCTAGTATTATGTTAGGGTCTGAGGAACGCACCAAATATAACATGTAGAGAGGTGCGTTCGCAGCAGAGCCTACTGCTAGTAAGATGGCGCAAGAAACGAACTCTGTTATCCCGCAGAGTCGCCAAAATAAACGCCGTAACGCGCTGTGGCAATATTGAATAAAAATATATGCAAAGTTTATTGGTAGACAAAAACCCACAATAAATACATTTAAAAGACAAAACACATCACTTGTAGTCCCATAACACTATAGTGTATCCAAATACAATATCATATTCAAATGACAGAAACACACCTAAAACGACACCCCATATACATACAATAATTGCACATGAAATAAGCAAAACTCTGTTCTGGGCGCCCCCAGAAAACCAGATCGTGGAAAAAACCCTTCTAACAGACCACAATAAGTCTATTTAATGCTGTGGGAAAACTAACAACTAACAATTAACCTTACAGTTTTTTTCTTCTGCCCTTGTAATCACTGATTGAAGCTGCCCAGGATCCCTGAAGCACATTGTTACCTTCTAAATCCTGGCCTGCTTCAGTGCAATGCTTACAAGCTAGAAAGTAGTGGTGGTCGATCTCCTAGGACCCAAGCTGCAAATAAAAAAAAATAAAAGTGTTAATATCTGAAGAACAACTGAAAAATGTCATAAGAATGAACCTAGTTCTTACAAGTATTAGCCAAAGATATTCATTTATGAAAATAGGAATAACTTTTTAATGATTGCTGGTGGTCTGACTGTCAGGAAACTCTATGGATACGGATATGGATTCTGGGATCCAGGTTGTGTAGAGCCCCTTCTTGATTGGAGTGGAGCTGTGCATGCTCAACCTCAGCTCTATTCACAATCTATAGAACTGTATGAATAGACTATGGAGAAGAATATGTTGTGTGTAGTAATAATAATTATGTTCCTTTGTTGTTACTGTATTATTCAGATCAGTTATGGTGCAATGGATCCTATTATGAGTGATTCAGACCTCTTTCCATCGTTCTTCCAAGCACTTCCCAATTACTCAACCCAGTGTCTGGCCATTATACAATTACTCAGACATTATAACTGGACGTGGATCGGTGTTATTACATCTGATGATGATTTCGGAGAAAAGGAGAGCCAGGAATTAAAGAGAAAGGCTGCAGAATATGAAATCTGTGTTGAGTATATTTTTAAGATATATGGTAACACAGAAAGACCTGCAGATCATTACCAAAAAATAAAGATTGTTAACAACTCAACTTCACAAGTCGTTGTCATTTGTGGAACATTTTCTGTTTTCAATGTATTCTTTTTTGACGGGGAACTCAAAGCCCATGAGAAGACCTTCATTGTACCAGCAGGTTGGTTTGCTAACTTCATACCACCTAAAAATACAAGGTCACCATTTCATGGAAGTCTGGTATTTTCTCCACCTACCAAAAAGATGCCAGATTTGAAAAATTTCCTACAAGAAATTAGCCCAAGAAATCGTCCAGATGACATTTTATTGGCGGGTATCATTGAACTTGTTTTTGAATGTTTCACCTCTGTTCAAATGAGAAAAAATCTTATTCATTTACCTGTTCACAAATGCAACAGAACCATTAAGTTAGGTGAAATTGGGACTAATATGTATAATACTGACAGTTTTAGGGTCACTTATCTTGTGTATAAATCTGTCTACGCCATGGCACATGCTCTACATGAGATGAAATCACAGCAAGCAAACAATATAAAATACAAAGAAAATCAGAGAATGCTGCAAAAGGTAAGAAATGACTTATAAAAAGCATATGATTAAGTATAACATAAGAATGAAGACTGAAGCTACAATGGAAGCAATTCTCAACTAAATGCCTTACAATTATCACACAATAATTAAAAGTGGAATTCCCTCACCCCCGTTCTAGTCAGCAATTATTAAAATTCACATTGCTCTTTAATCGCTTAGCATCACAAGGGTTTCTGATTTGTAGTACCAAGCAGTTCATTAATTAGTGCAGATGATCAGTATTGTTAGATACAGCTCACCCCGGCTTGATGTGTATGTGTTGATCAACAATGTTCCCTTTATTAGGAAGTGGGTCATCCAAACTGTTTGCCTATGCAGTGAATGCAAGGCCTGCCCAAAATTTAGATGCTCCCCAATACCCCTTTGAAGAGACGTAAAGGAGGGCCTCCTGAAAACAATGTTCTGATTATTAGGAAGTGGGACTCCCATACTGTTTGCCTATGCAGAGTATGCAAGGCCTGCCCAAAATTTGGACACACCATAATGCCCATTTGAGGTGACGTATATGAAGGCCTCCTAAAAACAATGTTCCCATTATTTGGAAGTGAGTCTCCCGTACTGTTTGTCTGTGCAGTGAATGAACGGCTGCCAAAAAGTTGGAGGCACTCCAATGCTCCTTGGAAGAGACATGGAGGAGGGAAAATGTTCCCATTAGAAAGGAGCTGGTTTTCCTATACTTGTAATGCCAATGCACTAATTGTATGGGCTGACAAACATTTATCCCTTTGGGGTATACATGAACTTACTGTATAACATTTTTTTTACAGGCATCATAAACACCCTTTCAAAAAATTATGTGGATGTCGCATCACAGACCACGGTCACCTTAGTGATATGGTGATAGAGGATGAGGACGAGGAGAAGGAGGAGGACAACAGCAAATAGCCAAAATCAAGAAGTGTATACCCATGTGTGGGTGTGAAGAGGTGCATAGGAATAGACCTCCCAAAAAATGACACTGGTTTTGAGATTATGTTATGCTGCTATCATTTGGTGGTGTTGAGAAGACTGGCCCAATACAGCCCTTGTTTATTTTTATAAGAATCAGTCTGTCAGCATTTTCAGTTGACAGGCAGATGCGCTAATCAGTTATAATTCCACGAGCAGCACTGAAAGCCTGCATCTGACAAAACGCTAGTGGCAGGGCAGGCCAAGACCTCCAAGGTGTAGAGAGTCAGTTCATGCCATGTGTCCAGCTTGGATACCCAATAATTATAAGACACAGAGGAATCACAGAAGATGTTGGGATGATCAGCAAGTCACTCCCTCAGAATCTTCCCAAACTTTGCATTCATTGTGAGAGTACCCCGTGCCTCAGGGCTTGTGTGATGGGAGGGACTGAGAAAACTTCCCAGAACTTTGATATTTTTCCCCTGCCTCTGCTGGATTGGAGATGTGGCTCTCTCACCTGTACTCCTTGGTTGTCCAAAGAACTGTGATCTCTGCCACAAGCATTTTCAAATTGGAATGTTTTTAATAAATACCGCAACAAGAGCCTTCTAGTTCTGCCCCATTTTAGTAGAACTGTCCGCCTCGGGAATAAGAGAAAGAATGTTCTCCTTGTAGGGTGGGTCTAAAAGTGTTACCAACCAGTAATGACTGTCACCCATAATTTGGAGACCGCGAGGGTCACGGAAAGGCAGTGTAACATAAACTCAGCCATGAATGTCAGACTGCTAACAGTCTTGCCTGTAAGACTTCTGTGTCCTCACCAAGGGGACGACTGACCATGCTCTCCTCCTCCTACCTATCCTCAGGCCATCCACACTGAACAGACGGTATGACAGTTGTACAGGTAGTACCATCTGTAGCGCATGAAAGTTCTTCCTCCTCCTCCTTCTCCTCTTCCTCATTATCACCCAAGCCACATTGGGATGAGATGAGACTGGGCTGTGTGTAATCACCCTGTATGGTTCCTTGCTCCATCTCATCATACTCCACCTGCAATAAATAATGTTTGATTGTGAGTAGGGTTGAGCGAAACAGGTTGGTCAATTTAAAAAATCGCCGACTTTTGCCAAAATAGGGTTTCATGAAACGAAACCCGAATATGGCGCGAGGTTGGTCACGTGTTCGGCGACTATTTTGCCAATGTCAGTTTTCCAATACTACTTTAAGGGCCATTTCTCGGCCAATGAGCAAGGACGCAGGCTGTGGGCAACGCGATGACATGGGCAGCGGCCAGCACCATCTTAGAGAAGGGCATTGCAGCAATTGTCTGGCTTTGTGTGGCGTCACAGTGACTATAAAATCCCTCAGCGCCGACCACCATTTTATTTCTGCCGATCTTAGTGTAGGGAGAGGTTGCTGACGCTGGTTCTCAGCAGGGAGAGCGTTAGGCAGGACCCAAAAACAAAAACTGGGCTTGTACTGATAGTGATTAGCTGTCCAGTTACTGTGCAGTGACAGGGGAGGATTTTGGTGTGTGCAGCAACTCTGGTTATTAGTCTGCCTGCCAGTGACAGTGTAGAAATTGCTTGTGTGAAGCAGCAGAGCTGATTAATAGGGGGTGCCCGCAGGGAAAGGGGGGGGGGAATTTCTTTCGTTACTGAGGGGTTTTTTTTTTTTCCCCCCCACCGTTTTTTAGAGGGTTTTTCGCTCCCAAAAAGTACCTTTTTAAGGTGGGATCAGGGCAAAAAAAGGCTGACATTGTGGGTGACGGAAAATTTTTTACCGAGATTTTTTTTTTTTCCCCCCCCACTGTACCCGCTGTAGTTATTGGCCCGTACACTTTTTTGCTTCATAAGTGTGTTATCCAAAAAGGGGGGGTTTGGACCGTGCTGTTACTCCTGAAAATTTTAATACGGGAAGATTTACAATTCACCCCACACTGTATACAGCTGTACGCTACAATGAGTTAAAAATTTTCTGATTGTAATTCTGAGGGTTTGCCAGACTGTGCCCCTGCTATGTGTGGGGTTATCCTGAAAATTTTAAATA